>JAUUEB010141016.1:0-14555 GCA_032362205.1 Clione limacina
CTCTCTCTCTCTCTCTCTCTCTCTCTCTCTCTCTCTCTCTCTCTCTCTCTCTCTCTCTCTCTCTCTCTATCTCTCTCGCTCTCTCTCTCTCTCTCTCTCTCTCTCTCTCTCTCTCTCTCTCTCTCTCTCTCTCTCTCTCGATCTCTCTCGATGTCTGTCTATTTCTATGTCTGTATCTATGTATGTCTATCTCTCTCTACCTTTACCTCCTTACGGATAGCACACACAAACACACATAAAAAAGCTCATGATGATAAGATTGACGTTCGAGACGGATAGGTTTATAGGGCTGGCAGATACACGTCACATTGTGGCAATAACACCGGGCTACTGAATGCTAGTTAGAATGAATTAGACGTGGGAGCACCCGAGACGTTTGTTGTCCCCTGCTGTCAAAATGCATTAGACAGATATCCCGGTTTTTACCCACGAAGAGAAAAAATAAACCCTTAAACAGAAACTAAAAAATAGAGAAGAAGAAGTCAAGAGAGAAAGAAATGTTTGCAGTCTAGGGAGGCGCCAGTGGCAACTCGAGAACGCTACAAGTAATAGAGGAGGTGGGTTTATGACGACGAGCAAAGTAGCAGTTGAGGAAATTGAAGAACTAATACAGATAGAGCAGGAGAGATAGCAGCTAGACCCCTCCCCCAAATACGTTTTCGCTTTTTTCACCTTCAAATTCTGTATTTTTGTCTTATTAATATCTCGGGTGTTCTTTTTTGTCTAAAGTTGAACTGCTAGAACTGCTACGCTTAAATAAGCTCAGACACAAGACGCCATGGTGCAAGAATACGCCAGAACGATAAGAAAAACAATCCTATATCCTGGAACTCTCGAAACTTTCTCGGGGTAAACGATACAGAAAACTTGATCAGGGAAGTAGAGGCTGTCGGTTCTGATCAGGGAAGTAGAGGCTGTCGGTTCGTTCTCAAATCATTAGACTGACTACTTGTACGCGATAACAACGTGAATGTTTAAGATGCGGAATAAAATGAATTACATTAATCTAGGTTGACAATTTAAATAGCAAACTCTTTGAAACCTTTAATTTTCAATGGATGTACTTTATAATGAAAAATGAATACACCTTGCAACAAGGTAATTTTAGCGTTATGAAGTAGTTTAAACAATTAGAAAAAACAGTAACCTGTTTAATAAAGTAAAAAGCCGTGCATCGAAATCTATCATCGCTAATTGATTAATTGTTTTGAATTTAAAAAAAAGTTAAAATGTTCTGAAATAGTGTGCAATGCAAAAATACATACATAAAGAAGCACATTATGAAAGCTGTATTATGTGGATCATAAAACTCAAGTGAGTGGAAAAGAAAAATATGTTTAATTATGCATTGCAATAACGCCAATGTTTTGGACACTTACTAGATAATAATATCAATTCTAAAAGCTTGTCTTAATTAATTTGTCGAAGTTGATTTTTATAACCAAGACTGATCTCGATAAATAAGTAGATGCTTATGCTGTCATATAATCTTTCTGTTAGAAAATCCAGGCACATTGAGCTCACATTCATCGTTGTTTCATTGCGTCTAAAGCTGTCTCGTGGCGTCGAACTCTATAATGTTTTTAACCTTCTTCATTCGGCCACATTAATGTCACACAAATGTTATGAACGGTTCGTTCTCTCCTAGTTGTCTTGAGATCTAAAAATGGGTCATAGAAACATTACGGTATTATTCTAGGAGAGCTTTTTTGTAACGCTAATTACACTTGGGTGTGCGTGGAGAGCAAAAGAACGGAGGAAAACGGATGGTACAAAAAGTCTCATTTGTTTGGTGTGGGCCAAAATGTATTCACATTTTTATAACCGATCGCCGAGTCAGTATCTATAACTGGCCTATTGGCAATGTGGCAAGGACGTATGCCTTTGCTTTTTATTTCACCCTTCATTTGCCTTTTTCAAAAGGCTTGACAAAGCGTGCAGGCATTCCTTTGTACGCGATTCGAAGCTCTTGAGTTAATTTTATCAGCGATTACACCTATCTAAAGCGACTAGGGGTTTCAAACTTTGCTTTGAATGTCTGTGGCGTAGACTTTTTGACTTTTGGATCCACCTCATTCAGATCAACTTGGGCTTGAATAAAACACATACACAAAGGAGGAACCTCGCCGCTTTATCCACCGCAAAATCTACCCTAATTATTATTCAACCATATTTCCGGCTAAATGCTCCCCACTCTGGGTATTCGTGAGACGAAGGATTAAAAAATGAAATATTTACAAAGAACAGCCATGCGACGTGGATAAGAATGTGTATTGATAAGGTGGGGTTGTGTGTCCCGGTATCTGAAACAAAACAGTTTCCTTTCTTGTTTGTTTAATGCTGCATATTGTGACACAAATGAGCAGACGACAAAAGTCTATATTGCCGCCATATTGAACTGATGGAATCACAAATCTATTTCGTGGAGTGTTTATGCTAATCTCTTGTGTGCAACGCGATCAATTGAACATACACGTTTATTCAATTGTGCTTAGAAGGGTTTTGCTAGAGTTCTTTTGAAGAATGATTGAATGAATGAAATGGTTTTGTTTGTTTTGTGAGATCACAATATGATCAATTATTGTTAAAAACTAATGATCGGAATAAACTTTCGATTATACAAAAATTGAACACTTTTGACTGGAATAAATTTAATTTTTTTGTGGTAGAGTTACAAAAATTGCAATGTATTTCTCCTTGGGTTTAAGTGCTAAATCTGGAACAATATATAACGTTAAACTAAAACAAATCAAGGTTGAGCACTAAGCACGCACTATATGAATAAAATAACCTCATCACATGACCATGAGGCTGTGAGTTCTATTTAATGCGGGAGTAGCTTGGGTCTCAGGTTAAAGCTTTATAAGCCCACTGCAGTGGAAAATAAGTGACATGAATAGTGCTATTGCAGCTACTTGTCCATTTGCTATGATTTATGAGCTTGACGAAGGGTAAATCGTGACCGCTCATTTGACCGGCCACCGCCGACATAACAGGCAGCTTTCTGTCTAGATGTCGCCAATATAAGGTCATGGCATCTCACTTTTGCCCGCATTAAATAGGACTCAAAAGTTGTTTCTAACAGAGCCACTAGTGTTAGAAAAAGAGAACCTTTGTATGTGTATTAGACATTAAACACAAACTTTACGATGCTTCAATTACGTATAATAATAATATCATTATTTTCAATAGATAAAAAACGTTTGATATCAATCATCTGTCAGGACAGTCAGAACGCAAAGAAATAATAAATATCCTGGACACAATTTAAATAAACGTTCTCTGAATCTATTCGCATAATACATTATATACAATATAATAGTTGTCACTTTATGTTGATCAAATGTCACATTAATATGTTATTCTTTCCATGTACAACGCTCTATGACAATTTATCTTTTTTCTCTCCACCATTTACTTCTCGATGTACATTTTATAGTAAGCGCTGAGTTGACTCCCATAAACTCTCATTGTCTACTGCTCAAAAGAGACGACTCTGAATCGAAAATTTCATTAGTTCAAGCCTAGCTAAAAGAGGCTCCTTTTCGATTTAAACAAAAGGGTCCGATCACATTAAATCTCTAATTCCATTGACACGACGCCTGAGGTCCCCATCTGAAGAGTAGGGATGTGGCCAGGACTCACACGACAACAGAAAACTAGAGGTCTGCGGGAGAGTGATCGTTACACCAAGTAAACAAATTACAGTAACAGAGACGTTGGGCACATTGAATTAGTTAATAGGAACAAGACAATGGGCAATGACGCTGGTACTTAAAGTGTATTTGTTCCTTTCATCAATAATATATCTCACATAGTTCACTTCTATAGGAATATATTGACCTATTTAGACTTTTACTTTCACATATCCGCTGTAATATTTTTGTCGTTGATGAGATTAAACCAGACTGAACGTTGTCGCGATACTTTATCTTTCTGGCTTGGTATTTTTTACGATTTATGATACTTTATTTGTTCATAAAATTATAGTATTTGAAATTGGTACAGCTTAGCGGTTGAAGAACTTATTACGTGTCATCCATCATGCACCTTACTACTTTCTATAAACACGATTGGTTAATCAAGCAACTTGGCATAGTTTGGGGTGAATGCAAAAGGAAGCTAGATATCCTCTCGGAACACAGGTCTGCAGAACAGACCAACGACCCTCAAAAATGTATTTAAAACCCACATTGCTAGAACTAACTTGGACGCGCCATTCCATGCACACGGTCCGGTCGTCCGTATCGTCAGCAACGTCCGGCTTTTTGTGCTCACCAACAGCGGCTAATTCGCCTGTTGTCTCCGTGGAGACACCCGAGTTGAGAGCTGGTGTGACACGAATGTAGAGAAGATGGTTACGATAAGATGATGAATGCGTTAACGTGTAATGGAATCAAGGAAGCCATCTTGAATCAGTGTTGGGCCAGGTCCTCTGGGAGTTGTCTGCCGTGAACAACGGAGCAGACCCTCAGATGACGCGAGATGAGACTGAGTTGATGGAGGGAAAAGTGGCCATCCAAGTTGACGATATTGCTTGATAAGGTTACTTAATGCGAGCTTCACTGAGTTTCGATTAACTCGAATCTTCACTATCAAATCTCCCTCCTTCTCGTTGTCATTGTCTCTATTTAACGGCGTTTTTAGAATTCAAATCACTATGTCCAGTCTCAAGCAAGTTCACATTGTAAAAATTAAAAGTTTATAATTCAGAGAATGAAAGCTTATTCAAAACGTAAGCCATGATACTCATTCCCTCAACAAATCCAGATTAATTATCGAATACGCACTTATCTGAATGTGAATATTAAATATACCAAAACTCCACTTCACAGATACCTATGACAATATACAAACGATAAAGGCTTGACGTTTACTAAATTCCATACAGACAATTTTCAGCCATGGAGACTTGAAAATACTAAGAGAAAGAAAAAACGAATTGATAGTTAATAACTGCATCATACCCAACCCCAATTACTCACTGAGAAGATGAGTTATCGATTCTTTTTCTGGAATTTACACGTCTTTCAGTTTCGTAATATAGTCTAGCGCTCTTCTTTCTATCTTTGTGACTTAAAAGCCGAACCGTTTTAAATGTGCTGTCAATTTGTATTAAGTTTTAATCTTCTTAAATTCCACGTTGCATCCTCTCGTGAGGGAACTATCCAGGGGAAAATCCCGAGCCGATGATTCCTTTCAGCCACCTCAGCGCAGACTTCCGGTTAGCTCCGGAACATTGCGTCTGGAGACTGGAGATACAGGCATATCATCTCTGTACAACATCAGATTTTTCTCGCTCATTTATTTTTTGTTTTTTTGTTTAAAATGTTGTGTATTTTGTGTTAGTAGTATAAAGTTATGCCATCTTATTTCAGAAATAATGTAAACAAGTAGTTTGCAATCAATTTACTTAATTGTATATAACATAAAATTTGAAAATGCGGGAATTCCCATATCATATCATTCGTTATAAATATATAACCGTACTAATCCGCAAATACTTTATCTTTGTTTGAATAAAAATATTACGAAAAGCAGCAATATTTGATGAGCTTAGAGTGTATCCTTTGCGTTAAATTCTATAGCAAATGTTGATTATGCATTAAAGGTGTGAACTTCAATTAAACTATGCATTTTTGACGAGAGCTATTTAGGGGTGTTGAAGTGGACACCTCCCCACTGATGGCCATCAATTAAGCCTATATTTTGCACTTTGTAACAAGATAGTGCAGATGTTGATGACAGCATGGGACACAAGCATCAGACACTGCCCCTCTTTGACGTAATCGAGCGATCCAAGGTTTGTCCTGTTCTGATGGTTTTGCCACATCCTGGAGTGATCATCTACACCAGTGTGAAACATAATGGCACATGTTTTGGGTTAATGGCACGGTATGCAAGGATGGCGCTTTTCCGAGAGACTGGACAGAGATGCATTATGTTGATATTCTAGCACTTTATACCATCTCTCGTAGAAAAACAAAGGAAATTACCATCGTTCTGATGATATTTCAAAAATAGGAATAAATTTAAATTATGAAGATGGTACGGACATAATGATTATGACTACGAAATAATAAACAAAAACATTAATGTCCAACGGTAAACAACACAGAAACTAATCAAAATTGTCTTGGATGTAAACAGAAATTGTACAATGTTCTTTGTGACAAACATAAGCAGAGACAGGACAAGTTTGTTAGTGACAGAGTCAAATGGACCAAACGACGTAACACCATTATAATAACCATTTTGGCCACGACATGGCAACGAGCTTTAGGGGAAAAGAAATAAAAAAAAGAAATAAACTCATTATTGTGCCGGAAAAGGCCATCGCGTACAAAGACTTTATTCAATCAGTTAAGGAGAGGATGGGATGGTAGCGTGAATCTAGACCTGGATCTCGATGATTAGGGAACAAAAAAATGGCCATTCAGAAAAACACAAGAGGGCCAACGGGATCGGCAAATGGGAAGTTTCGGGTCGTCACGGTAACGAAATTTGGGAAGCTCTGAAAAGAAGGTCGCGTTTCTAATTTGCGATCCAATAATGCATTTATTTCGGACCAACCCGGAATTTAAAGGGCTCGTGGATAGCCGACCAGACGATGAGAAGAAAATGGGAAAAAATATTTTCAGTCTGAATGAAAAAAAGCATTCGAGTGAGTAAGGGGGGAGGGGTAAGGGTTTGTAATACTTCAACGCTGTCATGCGCCCATCATATTCGGGCACAGGGCGATAAATCATTTTTGCTGCAAACAGAATTACTACGTTCATTTAAGGGTTCATTACAGTCCAATACGACGCGGGCATTTGGTGCTCGGCCGGGGACTGGAAGATTGTGGATCGAAGCTTGTTTGCTGTGATGAGTGATCGATAACCTAGACATGGTAAAATGAATCTTCAAATAAGTCGATGTTCAGATTTACCTTTTTAAGTCTCAAATATCAAATTCATCTGATTTCATACAATTTGTTTTCTTTAAATCTTTTTCTCTATTCAATATTGAATTATCTTTTCAAAAGAAACTCAGAATCATTGATATAAGTTGTGAATTAAATTCCTGTCTAATACATGTACTTAAGAATTTAATTATTACCCTCACTTCGCATCAGGCTATTTAGAGTAAGAATTCTCACTTATATAACGAGATATAAAAATTTACCGAATTTTGACCCTAATCGACATTTATGTGTGCAGCTGTGATGTCCATGCCCCTTACAACAAACGCCATCACAACGACTGGCCATACCAACCAATCGGCCGTCATCTTGCAAGTTTATTGGTTGGGATCACGATCTTCGCCATCCGTCATCGAACATAATATTGATGTGTGAGTCGATAGACAGCAAGCCGTGATGGCATTCGCCGACAGCCGCCGTGCCGCACTGGCCGCCCTTGGTCGTTCCACTGTCACCTTTGCTCGTAAAGAAGGACTTTGGGGACTCAAAAAGATTGAACCAGATATATCGGAATTGCCTGACGTCGGTCACCTAAACACATGGACGGAATGTTAGTCGAACGAGAACAAACATCGACTAATAATATCGCGTGATAGAAAGCAAACAAAAATATCTTAATCAATGTTTCATACTTTTTTGGTATATTCTTTGAGCATTGTTAAAAACAGTGAAGTTAGTGTAAAAACACTACTATATGGCCCTGAAACTGATTATTACATTTACAAAATAATATTATTATAACATAACTTTTTTTTAATTATAAAAATAAATTAAACTTGAATTCTGTTCAACATTGATTGACTTGCAGACGAGACCATACTTTGATTGTTAATTTGGGTAACAAAATTAACGGTATTTCGGGTTTGTTTTAGAAAGTATAGACCTGTATGAGATTTGAAAAGAATATACCCAATATTATGCATGTATAATAAGACTAGAGAGTCGAGGTTACGTAGAGATCAATTAAGACATCATTAAGAAATACTCATAAGCACTCATAAGCACGGCAATGTGTAATAGTTAATAATACCAGAGTTTACCAGGGTGATTATTATGACTCCTATGAAATTGATATCGGTTGTTTAGAGAACATTTGCCTCGAGGTTGACAACCATGTCAATCATTACAACGATTAACATGGTTTAGATGTCAAAATTAGCGAACTCGGGTATAGCAATGTTATAACCTTTTCAACGCGCAATAATCACGTGCATACTAATGAACTTGATCAATTAGTTACATAGGGAAGTTAGAACAACACTTATGACAGCCATTAATAAAAACTTACACCTCTAGTTAGTCATCGAATTTTATAAAAATAGTCAGTGGTCAAACGCAGCGTCTGCTCTGGTAACCAAATTTATTAGAAGATGAAGGTTCGAATCCCACTCATGGTGAACTTGTCTCAATCTTAGCTCAGATTGTTTTATTTGATGAATAGAAGACAAGGGGGAAGACGAGAAGATTGAGAGCCCAAAAAGATGACAAGGCCTGCTACAGCCACACATGCCTAAAAATCGTTTACAAAAACTAATGCTACAGTCATGTTCCCTAGAGTACAGCCCTGAAACAACATAAATTCTTCAACAAACCCATACCATCATCTCATGACTGGGACTCACATGGAGACTCTGGGGCCATTTCTGCCTGCGAGGAAAGGAAGCACGGGCGTCAGGAACTCTATAATTAGATATCAAAATCTCGTGTTTCCACGAGGAGGAAGAGACGATGAGAAACGTGATCGTCTTTTTATCTCATAAGCAAAAACATTGACCTCAGGGCAGGCACACGTTTAATGGTCGCTCTACATGATATTTGATATCAATGGACAGAATATGGGTCGGAGAGTATTATGAAATAGAAGAAAGAGTTTTAAAGATGGGACAACGAGAAACAATTAGAAAAACTTGAGTGAGTTTTGTGCAACTGTTTTCAATAATTGTTATATTTAAACTGATTGTATGATCATTATTGATAGCCCTAGTCGATATATCAAACAATTTAATCTTCAAAATACTTAAATTATTTCATGTTTTTTTGTGTGTTTGATTGTTTGTCTGTTTGTTTGTTTTGACACAACTCTTACTATATATACATCCGCCACAGAAACATAAATAACAATACAATATATCGGGAAACTGATCATGCCTGCCCAACAATAGGATTAATGTAGCCCCTTGTCGCATTCTATACAACGTTGGAATGGGAAGACACCGATATTCTTATCAAGACCAGGCAAGAAGCTGGTTCTGAGCCAGGATTGTTAACAGGAAATACCTCCGCTGACCTCTGGTGACCCCCTACGTCTGGAAACATAACATAGATATCAACTTCACTAAAATGATACAAAAACTCAACAGACGGGATCAAGTGAGATTCTTAAATCAAGCAGACACTTTAGTGTGATGATATTCTCCATATTGAAGTGATTTAAACTTTGCGTTGATTACAGGTAAGAACACGAACAAAAAATTTACAAGTGTCAAAAAATTCCTACATGAATCGTACAATAATGTTCAGGACTTGTACATTTTTATAAGTAAAACGAAATATGTGTCCGTCAAATAGGTAGAACTTCCTTGATTGGTGGTTACAAGAAGGGAGATTATCAATTTCTCGGCAATGTCGGCAATGTCTGGGTGATCCTGTGTTTTGACATGATGCACACAAACATCCAAATCACCTATTGTTGTTCCCATGCCAAACCATGGCATCTCATTTCCTAGTGCGCTTATCCTGAACCATTCTCTATGCTATCTAGGCATGAACCATTCTCTGTGCTATCTAGGCATGCGGAGACGTATCTCCTCTAATGAAGACCTCCTATCAATTAATTTTGTGTGTTTCTCATCATCATTCCTTCTTCTCCTTCATTTACTTTTTCTTTCTTTTTCTTTTCATACAATACGTGAAATAACCATCTGTGTTCATATTCTTCTTTTGTTCGTCATTATTACCTTGTTGCATATGTGCCTATGAAACACCATTCCTGACAATAAAAATACAATATTTTCTCTTTCTCTGTCGCTTAATTCAATCTTGTAAATTCCAGTTCATTTCCCTTCATTAAATCAAATGTTATATTGCTTTCGAATATTGATCGAAAATGAAACGTCCATATCCCTTTAATAACACCCTTTTATAATCTTTCATCTCTGCAATGTTTCTTTTTCTCGTGAATATATCTATATATACAATCTGATTCTATTCGAAACCGTTCTCGAAACCGCGAGCGTTTAAAGAATACCCTTTCGGGTTAAGTATTTTTCTGTTTAGCTTTTCTTTGGCGCAGTTTGTTGCTACGATTCTTTTTCGCACTTCTTGTTTTCCCTTCCAGATCGCCTTTCGTTTGCATTGTTACCCGTGATCTTCTGTTTATTTACCTGTCTACTTGGCTCCGGGGGAGATGGGGATTTTTTGTACCTGACTGAAATAAAATGAGGAACCTCAAAAGATAACAACGCGATAATGGCACAACGCGGAGGGTGATTACACAAGAATAGCGTTTGACAAATAAACACACTCACCAAAACATTAACATGCGCTCATACGTTAAGATAGGCAACGATACGCCACGCCCAGACACGAACAAATGCACCGAAGTGTACATTGTTATAGGCAAAACTCGAGTGCAATCTCTGACGGGTTTATCAATTCAGCAAGATAAGAATGACAAACGTTGCGCTAAAAGAATCAATGATTGACGTAAACATAGGAACCAATGAAGTGCAATTTGATGCAGTTGTGTAAATAATTTCTAAAAACCTAAATATCATCATTTCTGGTGTTTTGCTGAAACATCAAGGGTGCAGTTTTCCATGAACAGGTTACGATAATATGTCAAATTAATCACATCAAACAAAATCACACAGTCTTTCTTATTGTTAATGAAAAACAATTTACAGGGGATATGTCGCACAATGTTCCTTTCCGTGCCACTCATAAGGTCATTTACAGTTCACGTCTTCATCGCTCGTTCATGGAAGTTATTCGCAAAGTTTCTGTTGACCAGATAAGACATTTATTTGATTCCCACTTCCGCCGTGTTATTTTTCGAGTGAAGAAGCAATATCATAAGGTGATGATAGTCTGCCTCGTTCTGAACCTCATAGGGAGATAAACGTGTCACCTTAAGGGGGAGACAAGAGTTCTTGAACACACTGATAACAACATTCCATGACCAAATAACAGAACAATGCCATGTCAACCGGAGGCTTAACGTCTAGGCAAACAAAATAAAAATTGAAGATTAACCTTCGAAAAAATAATAAGACACCGGAAATATGAGAATGGAAAGGGAAAATCAAATACAGGGTGGATATTTCTTTTTTAGTTTGCTCTTGTAACCCTGTAATCATGTAATATTGAAGTTCCCAGAAATCATACTTTACAATTACTGTTTACTTTCCACTGATGTGAATCCACTATGCAACATTCTGTTATTTGCACACGACAAACAAATATCATTGAACCTATATTTGTTGGGAAACGAAATAGACTGTCGATTTGTTGAACAAAGATTTGTTTTTATGCTTTCCCCTCACCTTAAAGTGTCGAGCTGCTTTTAATAATCTACGTTCATTGGCTTTGCATTTTTTTTCAAATTACACTAGGGTTTTGAGAACGGTTGTTGACTTCAAAATGAGACAGCAACTTGTACAAAGCATTTAGACTGGGTTTTATATCAGCAAATCAGTTTCGTTATAAGTTTATCTGAACCACCTTAACGTATATTTTTGGAGAGTTTGCACCTTGTGTCAAGTAGAAACGGTTAATAAGACCAGAGTTCCTCATTATCTGCCGTCAATTTGCCCGTCATGTCAATTCAGGGCCGATATCGTCCAAGTGAACGACAGACTAGCTAAGCAGATCTTTGACGGTGCCATATGACCCGTCACGTGATCATACCACGATAGAGCGTGCATGGCACATTGAACGTTTTACTGGCACTACTTAGAAACTTTTATATCCACTTGTGGACGTGAAAGCGGCCATTACATCGTAAAATCTATCATCTTAGGCTATGATTCCGTTATCTCGAGTATATTATTGTCTTGACATTGTACGGTTTGTGACGGGCTCTGGTATTTGCTGCATTCGCTGTACTGCTGTTTGACTTTTATAGTGTATTGAAAAGGAAATTCTGTCCGTATGTAATATCAGAATTTTCAAATGATAAGCGAAATATCCTTTCATCATCAAATAATCGTTATAAAACAAGTTCTGCTACAAAGGTTTTGACTATAGAACTATTCAGATAGACGTTAAATGGAATGAAGTTGAATACAAAGAGAAAAGGGGGAAATGTGATTTAAGTGACGTCTGGCCTAGACGTACTAAGATCCATTAGACTTAATAACGTCCGATGACTTTTTAGAACCTGTACCATTTGCTTATCGAAATTGCAGGAAATTACACCAACTGTTTTCTTTCTGACAAAAGTAATAAGGACAGGTATATCAAATATTTAGCTTTCTTGCCAATTTAATTTATTGCCTTGTTAACCAGTCACATTCAGTTCTCAGTAGGAACGGTCATCATCACTTATACTCCAGGCCGCCTGATAAAGTCCAGGTAGTAAAGCAAAGGTGAGTCAACAACCACTCACTTACTTATTTACTGTCCAGACACCGAGGTCACTAACCCCAGGCTACACTTGAGTCTGACAAAAAGCAGTTCCCACTCACAGAAAATGAATCAGTTTATATCTGATAATGAGTTCATACCGGGACACCTTCCATATTCCAGGACTGTACGCTATGTATAATTAATTTTGACAAATATTGCTACACTTTTTACTTTACTTAGTGTAGGCCAATCAAGAAATACAATCTTCTCAATAAAGGCAAAATAAACCAACGAAACAAAATAACCCAAAATTCACCAAAAAAAAACGACGAAAACTTAAGAAAATTGACATTAATTCGCGTTTTGGCAAAAAAGCCTGAAAAGTTTGAAATAAAAATATCCAAATTCAAGTGATTCTATCGTCTAATCATGACCAGATTCTTAGAGGTATCTTGTCGGTAAAGTGCAACCTTGAAGGAATGAAACTCTTTTAAAGATGCAACACCACTTATCCATATCCTTAGCGTCTGACTTGGGTCTTTGAACTAAACTTGTCTTGTGAGATGAAAATACGAGCCACTCTAAAGAGTTCGTACTTGAGACATGGGAGATAAGTAGACAGAGACCTCTACAAGGGGCATAACTTTGAAGAAAAGTGTTAACTACTTAACAATTTCTAGATAAAAATAAATCATCGTCTAATAGGAGTGTTGATGGTCACCATATGTTATATGAAAAGTTTAAAATGTATCCAAGAAAAAAGAAAGAGAGAAGGAAAAAGAAATGGAGAAATTTATACAATCTGGTTAAACTTATCAATGTCCCTTTTGAATTCCGATAAACAGATTTTGACAAAAATTAAAAACGTGTAGTGAGGATCAATACATTTTGACAGGCCAATAATGCGAAAAATACACAATAAATAAGCTCATTAGCAAATATGCCCATAATATGTTCAACATATCTAAATGTATGCCATGCTCGACAAAGTGGGCATTTATTTGCAACATATTAGAAAATAAGACAACAACATTAAGAGACGGGATATTCTTTTAACATCTCGTTCACGTAAATAACGCATTAATTGAAGAAAGCTGTTATTTTCTCTACGCCTATCTTCACTTTATGCAGAATTTATGTTCGACCCTGGCAACTTTCAACATTTCCCTTGTCTTAATGCACTGCTTTCTTCCCTGCAATTATTCTGCACCCCGCCATCCATCCTTTTAAGATTCCCTTGCAATTCCTCTGAGAGACGATCATAATTATAAGTACGCGTAATTTTCATGAGGAAGTACGGTAATTATGATAGCTTATGCCATTAGCCAAAGAGGGACGATTTCATTACGGCCTTAAGTTGGAACTACCCGCTCGCAATTTTCGATGGGTACAGCTTATAAGCTATTATGAAAAGTGCTAAAACTGCTCTTATAGAGGATGAAAGCTAAAGCATAGCTCAACTATGAAAAGGTGGATTTACTTTTTTTCATTTGTTTCTAAGAACTCGTGGCATAAGTCTAGTGGGTGATGAAAGGAAAACACAAAAAGAAAGAGAAAATAAATAGAAATAATGCGCAAGACTAAGCGAGTAACTTCCTGTGGTTTGATAAAGAACACTAGTATCATGTGCTTACACTTAGGATGCACTGAACAATTAGGAGTGATATCACCTTATAATGCAGAGGAAATTATATCAAAGGAAGTGGAAGAACATAAACAGTGGGATATGTGGGATATGTGGAATATGATTGGTTTTGTCTTCGTTTGGCTTACACGTCCGAAGTTATCATCTTTGTATCGTATGGATAACCGGAAATGATGGAAATATGGCATTAGGGTTATGATAAAATGCTAACAGTTATTAGCAAATGTGAAAAACAACGAAGATTGAAAATAAACACCTGTATCAGAGGCAAGATGAAAATAAGAATAGGGTCGTAAAGTTTGATACACCATTAACGAGAGAGAAAGAAAAAAAGAGTGAGAGAGAGAGAGAGAGAGAGAGAGAGAGAGAGAGAGAGAG
>JAUUEB010141127.1:0-14552 GCA_032362205.1 Clione limacina
AAGTTGTCTTGGTGTTGGTACATTCATACATTAACTACATAGACATTTACATTCAAAAATACAAATCTATACCGAGCCCAACAACAAGAATGCTAATAAAAGCCACCTTGTACTAAAAAATAAACCAATGGGTGACTATGATCAGAAAATATAAGTGCATTATACTTATGGTTTGGATATTATTCAGTTTTGCCAATCATGACTCAGTTAGACTGTCAGAAAGAATAACCATTGATCGGGGGTACAAACTATTCCTGAATCTGTCCGTTATGGTACCGAATACCTGATGGAAGAAGTTGGTACATGTGGTTTGCCGGATGAGAAGAGTCTTTTATTATATAATTTGGACAGCGCATGTGTGAACATAGTAATACTGCGATGAAAGAGTTAACACAATTATATATATAGCAAATTTATGCTTTAATAATTGCTGAATTGAAACTCGGAATCATGAATTCTTCAGGATTATCTATCAAAATCTTTGTTTATTCGGAAAAGCCTATCTTTATCAAAACATTTGGTTGTCAAATGGGAAACGAGTCATGATGCGCAAAGCAGAAAAAGAGGTTCTCTGAGAACAGCTCATGATGCAGCCGCTTGACAAAACAAAACAAAACAAAACACACCACTTACGATTTGTTTGATCTTAACCAAACCAAGCGGAATAAATTACGGGAGAACCAGGGAACCACGGCTTTCAATCCGGATATTGTTTAAACATCAAAGAAATGTCAAAAACCCCAAACCACTGAACCGCAGGTATCGTGACACTTTAAATATAAAGATAATCAACTTAAAAGTCGATATTTCATAGGATGTTAGGGTTTTACACACTAGGAAACTGCATTGTTTTCACAAGAAATGTCTACGAACTGAAGGACGACAGCTGAGGAAACGGATGAGCTGTCGCAGCGAAATTATTGACAAACAGATGTTTCGATTAGGGTTCATAGGCTCCGAATTAAGTACATTCTTATGAACTCGTTAATTAAAGGTAGTCAATCGCCTTTTTACTCCGTGTAAGATGCGATACAGAACTAAACCTTAAGCTTAAGATACCATACAACAAAATTAATTACGATAATGAGTTAATCAGATTATTATCAACAAAAACAATTAGAAGAAAAGCGGAGAAAGTAATTCATTTATAATCACAGTTTCATTACTTCATTGTGTCATAGATTAATTACCATATACTTTTACAGGTCAAAATTGAATATTTAACTAGCTCTGACTTAAGAAACATATTATTAAAATGGAACTCACGTTAGAAAATTACGTAAATTTAAAGGTGTTGTATTTGCACAGCCATCAAGAGCAGTATAAACCTCAACAAAGCAGTACGTAAATAATAGATCCAAGTATCACTTAAACAATTTAATTGCACGCTCTCCCAGTCGGAAGTTCATCTTGCATAAACACTAAAGATATTGAAATATCAACTAACAACTTAATACATTAAGTACGTCACGTAACATACTCATTGTCTTTGTCAGGGTATTGATTTCTACAGCTACAAAGGCTTTTGCTGATGCTAATCGATTATTCTAGAATCGAGTAATGAATTTTTCACCACCTTTTACTACTGTTGTGTCGTAGGCAATGTAGATAACAAACAATATCCCTCTCTGTTGCGATTCAGACGACTGAATCTCTTTAAACATTTATCGATAGAGCTTTTATTCTTGTTATCTGAAATTTCTTTAGAAATGAGTACGGTAGACTTGCTCTCCCATAGGGCTACAGTGTTTTATCAATACAGATCATTGAGCTGTAAGATGAAAGTTGTGGTTGTCTTTAATAACATTTGTTGTTATTGATTTTGCCTCAATATGTCAGTTGTTTAATGCGTCTAAAGATGATCGAATTGTTTCTTTTCATGTTGAATCGATCAATGTGTTATTCTTGTTGCTATAAGCACTGCCACATGTATTTATAAACACTGATCAAAATTCATACAGATCAATCGCTGTCTCTTTTATATCATCGATCCTACTTCTTTCTTAAATTCATTGTATTTATTGCCAGTATGAAATTCCCCAAAAAATTCATGAGAATAGTTTGAATAGCTTAAATTGAATAATACATTATTAAATCCTTTGAAATTGCGAAGATACATTATAGTGAATTGAGTAAAGGTAATTGTAAAAATCCCTTTCAAAAGGCAAAAGTATGATTTACATTTGTTCCAAAAGAAATATTTTTACTTATAAAACTGAATACTTAAGGAAACAACTTAAAAAACAACATGTTTTACTCCCAAATGCCAATAGAAACGACACGGAATTTCATTTCAAAAACTTGTCCTTGAATTTTTGAACAACCTGAATTACTGAGATTTCAATTGTCATTTAATGGGGTTTTTAAATGATTGTAAAATCATCAAAATTGTGGCTGTTGTCAAGATTTTAAAAGATCCCCCAATGACTCTTAATGCACCACGAAGCACCATAAAGCTTCCCCTTTCAAAATTTTGCGGGATGGGATCATGCGCAATGAAAATGAAATTGTGTTAAATTTTAAGGCCATTTGGGGATCATAAATAGAGTAAAACACCCTCATTGTCCAATGAGAGAATGCATTCAAAATGGACATTCTGTACAGGTTAGTTTATATATATAAGTGCCATACAAAACTAAATATACTCGAACGACAAGACACAAATCAGAGATTCTTGGCTATCAATATGACACTAAAGAGTCTTTGTGTTAACGAAATGCGAAATCTCTTTCTCGAAAATTGGTGGCATTAGTCGTGTGAGTCTTGTGCCTTTGTAAGGCTGCAATGCAATGTGAAGCATTAAATGCAAAGCATAGATGAAATTATAAAGTTACCAGAAATAAGTACCAAGAAGATGCTGTCAGACAAATATGCAAATAAAATAATCGTTTTTGGTTATAATGCTTCCGCGGATGGAGCAATATAAAATGCACACGAAGACTATGCATATTTAATGAAACATTCGCCGCAGTTGGCGAGGGAATGAACACAAGTTAAGTCCCAGTTTAGGTCAGGTTTCTAACGTCTCTAGTTGAACATATTATTCTGCACCTTTATACATTCATGGTAGTTCCTCGATGACACAGGATTTGTTATTAGGTAATGAAACTGGGATAAAATTATGACTATCTTCGCTTTATTTCTTATTGGAGCATTTGTTTAATGGATGATTCATGTTACATTGGATCAATTCATTATTCATAAAAGGAAAACCAGCTGATAAATGATAATGATGTATTTATATGTATTCATCGGTTGCTGGAGAATTAATTCATTAATTATTTTGTGTGCCAAAAACCATAGAACATTCGAACTTGCTTTAGAGTATTTAACAACAACCTGTCTAAAAAACCTGTGGTCTTGATACACCTTATTCGTTTTTTTTTTCTTTAATTGACTTCTGTATAAAAAAAAAACTTGCCTGTAAAAATGTATTTATTTATAATCAATGGTCTTTATTGACAAGTTGACAGGTATTCTATACAATTCAGATTTCCAGAGTTTTAGAAAATTATGATATTATCTTTGAATCATAACACGTCCTCGATTCATGTCTGTTCGGTTTATGCAATTTTCGATTCATGCGTTGGATCAATTTGAACTTAAATTGTTTTCTTGTGATTATATCATTATTTATGTTTATCTATTCATGTAACCGTCCTCATACAACATTACACTCTATCGTTGCATCTTTTTCTCGTCTTACGACCAACAATCACCGTGTTTATTTCATCAGTTAATTCAACATTCTGTCGGGTGCGACACATTGCACTGTTGAAATGAATATAAGGGAAGGTGTTTCAACAAGCAGATCGATACAAAACTAACAAATGAGCAATTGTCTTAATCTGAAACTGGGAGATACTCTTAAAACCTAAAACTCCTGAAGTTAAAGTAAAGTGTGCGACCCGCACCAGGAACCAGTTATTGGCATTACCGTCCTGTCCACCAGTCTTCCACAAGGTGAAGACATTGCATCCGAAAACTCATCAAGCCAAAGAAGACAACACTTAACAAAAAATTAGAAGCGTCCAAGAAACGATGAATTGAAGTAAACAAAACAAAACAATTCTGTCTTCCGATTAAATTTTTTGGAATGTTGACGGCAGCCCCTTTCTGCAGGTGTTAACTTTTTTTTAGTAAACTTTTAGTCTTTATATACTGTTTTTCTTTTTGTTATTCTTCAAACTGTTTGGAGTGTTGGCGCAAGGCCCCATTACCAACCGCGTGAAGGCCCTGAATTTTGCAGGTCGGTCTCTTTTTTATGACTTATATGCATTGACAACCTTAGGGGGAATTGGTCTTTGGATACTTTCTTCTTATCATTCTACTTCGTCTTCTTTTGATCAAAAATCTTAGAGGAAGTCAGGTAACGCCGACGTGACGAAGTCGCCAGTAAGAAAATTTGAGCGAAAATCAAGTTGATCATGCCTGTTAGCAGTTTGGTTATGAACAGTTGAGTCAATGAGACATGATAAATAAAGAAAACTGGAATGACAAACAACAGCTTCTCACACATTGCATCAAACCGATATACTTCTGTATTAAAATATGAGAAAGAAATGATACAGAGGGGATTCATGAGAATGATGACGTCGCGTTTAAGATAATTCTTCTTGTAAAGATGACTATGCCGTTGGTTAAGATTATAAAATCAATGTTATAATGACACCGATAAAATTCTTAGCATTAGTAACTTACACCTCCTGCTTTCGAGGTGAAAGTTTAAATTAAACAGTAGCTTTACCTGGTATTTTAACTTCAGAGAGCGGACCACCCCATACCCAACTCTTATTCCGGCGTCTTTTATTAACACGGAAATTCCGAAAGTGTTCCCATGAACTTTTGCTAGATGGCATTTATTGGTATTAGTCCTAGCTAACACCAAAGGGAGAGATAACAGTGTACATAACCTTACATCTTATTTGTCCTTTGAGTTTATGTTAAATGGAAGACAATTGAGAGGAGTACTTTCCTGCACTTACTGATTCTTTATGAGGTTAACTTTACATGTTTCATGTGGAAGCATACTCATTTGAAAGACAAAATTGTGTTATATGATCGACAGGGTTACAAGCATTATGGGAATTCCAGTTTAACATTGAATGACAAGTATTTTACCAACCATCAAAAATAGACCTTATCAAAAAACAATACGAACAAATTAGTTCTAAGTTAGCATAGCATGTACTTAGAACTGATTTGTTCGAATTATTTATTTGTAATGAAAAACACATGCTGATACTCATGATTTAATTTCTAAAACAATAGGCCAAATTCATTAAACCGATTACTAAATTCAGGTGGCAAAAACGTTTTAAATAAATAGCAATTTGAAAGAAGAAAAAACTGTATTGATAGGATTGAATAGATTCTAATCGTTAATGAAAATCACAGTTCACCATTGAGCGACAACGCACTTTTCCAAACATCAATAATCGGCCAAAGTGACAAAACAGATAAATTTAAGGCAACCATAATTCAGGTGGCTAAAAACGTTTAAACAAAATTAGAACATAATAATATGATGAAGCTTGTACCGTGCTCAAGCACTTGTCAATTCAAACCCCTTTGGACATTTATTCGTTTTACTATTCTCTGATGTTGTGTACACATTTTAACACACAAAGGGACATTGTATGCTTTTCTAACAAATTTGTTTTTGATGTATCGAGTGACAATGTGACATCTGAATACAGGCGCGTAGCCAGGATTTTGAAAGACCTTAAATTAGGTCAAATCAATCGAAGCGACCGAGTTTTTTATATTGAGTTACAAATTATGCAAATCTAAGAGTACTTTGGATCTCAAAAGGGAATGGGGACATTCCCACTTGATCTTTTCCTGGCCACACGCCTGTTTGAATACATTCAAAATGAAATTTTCGAATGTCATCTTTTTGTTATGTTATTAAAACAAGTTTTTAAACCCAAATTGAATGAAATAAAAACACTTTGTTTGACCCATAATGTACTGCCAATTTCTAAGTTCGATCAGAAATAAGCAATAATAAGGGATCAATATCACTACGTGCACGACGTCAAATGTAATTGAACTTCATTGTCTTAGAAAAACGAATGTCATGTTAGAGCTTCTTTGTATCAAATTTCTTTGCCTGGGGATATCTTGTTTTCTTTGCACAAGAAAACAACATTGGAAATAAAGGGTTAAGACTCAGGGCAACAGGAGGAAATAAACTTCAAAAACCCAGTCAGTACACTTAGTCAACATAAGCCTTTTCAATGTCATATAATAATTTTACCTTCTTTTTTATATATATTACAACAGCGTAAAAAGGATAAGTATCTTTTCCTCTTTATCAATCTATTTTTTTTTTCATCATTAGTTCACCCATTAAATCATTTGGTTTCGCTTGTACTGTTCATATGAAGATTCCGTATGTCTTTGTGCTATTCACTCGAAACGTCAAGTGGTTTCAGTTGTATTTGTTTAAATTTAGTGGTTAATGACCCACTTTTATTCGCCTTTTGACTAACCCACTTGTGGAAAACCTTTCTTTTGTCATATTTTACTTGATAATTTGAACTTTAAAACTGCGCATAAAACAGATTACTTGAAGGCAACCACAACATTTCTGGTGGTTAAAAACGTTTTAAAATTAATCAACATAGATTCATGTTAGCCAATAAATGCTTAAAATTCTCATGTTTGAAAATTTGGTGGCGGCCCTGAAGACGGTGGCTATCCGGTTTTTCAGAAAAACTCGGTTATCTAAACTGCTAGAGTTCAAAACATATTATGTTTTATACAAATACTTTACAGTACAATCCTGATAAGACATCATACCTAACAGTTTACTTTTCTCTACGTGGAAGACTTCGGCTCTATATAAAAAATAAAAGAAAATATGCCCCTCGGGCTTAAAGGTGATAGAAAGTAGACGTAAACATTACCCGTGTTGCTCTCAGACATTGGAGTTCAATTACATCAGCCGCGGTGCACGTGGTGATATTGACGGCTGCTAATGAAATTATGGATTCTCTTAAACAAACGAAGTATTGATAGATCAGATCAATTCATACGTCATATCTATTATACATTTATTAATTGAGTTATTGATACTATTTTAAATGGGTTGTTTATTGCTCTTAATGTATTGATGTTGTATTGAACTCAAGACAAACTACCAAGCCTTGTCTAATAAGGAGGTTCTACAAATGAACAATAGAGAATACAAAGTGTATTTATTTAAAATTGTGACGTAATCGAACAAAATAAATATTTACATTGTTTTATCATTATTCTTGGCCAAAACCCAACTCCATGCACAATTTAGGGAAGGATAAGTTAAAAAGGTCAACTTTTGCCTGGACAACCAGCTTGAAAAAATGACAAATGAGAATTCATGGTAAAAATAATAACCAAAATATTTTTTGAAGTCATCAGTCGTAATTCAGCAATGACCTTACTTCACAATCATTCTGGGTCGTAATCCACCGTCATGAAAAAATTTGCGAAGATACATAAAATAAAATATGTGGAAGTACCTTGACCCAGAAAACTTGTTTTTTATAATATTTATGCCCTGTTCTCCAGTATCCCTGTTGATTTTGGTTTCAATACCATCAGAACTTAATTTGACAACGACGCCCATTGGAAAGTAAACTTCTACGCTAAATTTAGAAAAAGTATGACTTTACTAGAATTATGTTTATCAACCAACTATTGTGTGTACATTTGTAACCTTTATAAACAACCAACAAAATTTCAACAATCTTTCCAGGAGGATAGCTGATTTAATCATTGAGGTTTTTGAAGAGGAAGCTCCTTCGCTGTGGCCAGGCCACCTCACACCTAAACGGCTGATATAGGTATGTAGATGACACCCTCACAGTCATGCACGAATGTCATTGGATAATTCAAAGAATATATCCACTCTAAAAACATCAACATTCAGTTCACCATTGAACCCAAGAACGACAATCATCTCCCCTTCCTTGATACGCGTGTCCCCCTTTTGGATGATGATTTCCTTAAGACCTCAGTGTATAGCATACCTACTCACATTGATCAATATTTGAACATATCGTGTACGCTCTCAAACACAAATATGCCGTATTCCCGACCCTCCTTAATATAGTGAAAACCCTCGTTTCAGAAAAAGATGACAGGCAGGACGATAAATACCGAGTTCAAGAAGTACTCACCATGGGATTTTAAGATACCTGACAACAACACAGAAAGACAAAGAAAAGACTCTAACTTCAGGCAACAATCCAACAAGAAAGAAATTACATGTGCCACTTCTCTACGTCAATTGCCTATTATAGGAATTGAAGAGGAACGTCACCAATCACGATGTGTCTACTGCCACAAGCCTAGTAACACACTAAGATCCTTCTTGGTAAAACCTAAAGACAAATCAAACATGGCCCCAACAACAACAACCCCGAGTCGTTCTACACACAAGAACACTGTCGTGAGCTCACCCCATGATATGTAGAAAGGCATTCGAGATGACTGAGAAACGTCAGACTCGTTCCAATCAATGGTCTTTAAGGTTAATATGACGAATTAAAAGCAATGTTCTTTTTAGCTAAATAAGTCTCGACTTGCCTTTTATATATTACAAACTGTCCATCCGTCATTGGAATTCTATTTCTGAAAATATGCAACACAAAGAACCCACCAATTCTGCCCTCAAAGGTTCAAATATCCTAAGACACATTATTTCATGAATATGCCTTGGCTTATTTATGTTCATTTCAGTCAGAACTTCTTTCTTTTTTCATATCTATTTGAATTAGTGTTGAAGTTGGCTCACTTGTTCAAGATCAATCGATGGCACCGATTTGTATGAGTTGGGTCGATTTCGTGTTCGAACGATCCCCCTTTTTATAGTACTATATATCAGTAGTAGTCATACAATTAAATGATCAACTATGAGTGGCCTCCCCTCTGTTAGGAACTTCAAATGCGTCGTGGTTGCAAGAAACAGGATAACGGCGACGACCGTGTTACGAGGGAAAACCTTTGTAGTTTTTAGTCACAGCTTTACAAAATGTTCTTAAAACTTTTTTCTAAATATAAGTTGAATCACAAAATGAATGACATATTTGAAATCAGCGCATCAAAATTAGTCAATCTGATCGCGGCGAGCATTTTAAAGCCTTTTTAAAGAAATTAAAATTTATTTGTGTTCAAAACTGAACATTTCACACTTGGAAGAAACCGGAAAAATGGTTGATCTCCCCTTTACACATACAACTGGTATCAAATATGACGAGCCGTTGAGTGCGATCGGTCATGAGTGGGTCGTTTTGAATTGAAATTAAAATGATTATTTCTGACAACTACATCATTTGAGCCGTTTTTAGCGTTTGATCAAACTGATCGTTTGACTCTGAATTGATTTGACTTCAACTCTAATTTAAATGTAGGTGTCCAGTGACGGCGGTCTGAGGTCCTGAATGTCACCAGCTCAAATAGCATATTAGTATCTAAAGTCTCAAAGGAATGGTTACATTTCTGATCCCGGAAGAGCAAACTAAAAAACAGAAATATATCACAAATATGGAAATAATCTTGACATTTGGTTGAAGTTAAACTTTAATAATTACCATTTTCTCGTTGCAGCTCGTCTAGGAAAATGCCTACATACCGTGTGTTGATAGCATTAGCGTGTATCTTGGCATTCGCATGGGAACATATCAAAGGTAATAATTATTGTTGTCATAATAACATTGATAATGTTTCAGTATGAAATCAATCATACAGTCTGTTAAAATCATGACAACCAACCAGTAATGTGGTATATGCATACGACTCCCACGTGATGCTTTCCATCACTTCGTTATCTAATCCCTTTTTGGTAAACCTAGTCATTCTGACAATCTTATCACGCAAACATGCATGCAGAATTGATAAAGCAGTCCATACTTCAGGGGCAGAGTTTAGTTTCAAGTCATATTGATTCAAAGGATTGATATTGTTGGCCCCATGTGCAAGTCTGTAATGTAGGCTCTGACTTATTAATAGATTTAAGGGACATTATCTCATTTCATTGCGACATGATGTATTTTAGAGAAGCGTAACTTAGCAGTGGAGTTCGCAAATTTTTTTTCCTCCAATTTATTAGAAATGAAACTTTTTCGAGCAGGATTCGAACTCATTATCGATTCTTAAACATTAATCGGTTCTATGCGTTAAACCTCAGGATCGATGAAATGTATCCTGGTGGGGAAGTATTTAGATGCTTTATTACGTTAAGCATAACGTCAGAATAGCACAGGGTCGCAATAAGGGCAAAAGGCTGTAAAGGCTGTAATGTCAAGGATCCGCCATTATTTGGTAACGTCCCTTATTAATACAGTATATTTTTGGTTATTTCCCTTAAATCTATTAATAAGTCTGAGCCTAGATTCAAGAAAAACGCGCCGTGCTCGTATCTGATGCAGGGACGTAGCTAGAAGGGGTGCAAGGAGTGGAAGGAGTGGCATTGTCACCCCAATAATATTTGCGTGAAAGGAACATATGATGTGAGAAAGTAATTAGGTCAGTGATAGGTGATTAACAATTAAAAATTAGTTTTATTCAGTATCAAGAAGTCATAACGATAGTCCCCATACCTACTTGATTATTAAGCATTGGATAGCGGATATATAACATTCCATATATTGCATAATGTATAGTACAATTGGCTCACAATTCCATTGTCTTCAAAGGTTATGCAGAGAAACTATTGTTTAGCTATTTTCTCTTTGAAAGACCGCTTCAATCGGGCAGATTTTGAGATAAACCAGAATTTAGAACCACTCTTATTAACAGGATACCCGTTATATGAACGATATTTTTAAAACTCAAAATAACCATTTCCATTTTACATAAAAGATGTTTAATTGTCCATAGCACGTTATTATACATGGGCTAAAATCATCACTTTCATTAATGGTCCGTGACCACTCCATTCCTGTCTAAGCACTGGGGCAAACAAACAGACAATTTATCTAACAGGTTAACAGTCAGATTCCAACGTGTTTTGAAGTTCATTAATCAGATCAAAGGATTTAAAGGGAGACATCATTTAAAATATAAAATTCATGGATGTCTTTGAATGTTGCGGTAAAAATAATCAATATTGACTTACATTTCATCTGAAATACTACGTCTTCTATAATTATAAAAACAAACATAACTGGGGCGAAAATTAAATAATGGTAGATTGTTTAGTAATGATCACAATATTGTACCTACTAGAAATCATACACAAACATGAGCTTGTTTTGTGTTGGGTAGAATGTGACTCATGGCATACGTATTATTATCACGATTTTGATAAGGAATGGAAAAAATATATCGCTTATAGTTGCGGGGGGGGGGGGGGATATGCGGATGATTTA
This sequence comes from Clione limacina, assembly GCA_032362205.1. Lineage (NCBI taxonomy): Eukaryota > Metazoa > Mollusca > Gastropoda > Pteropoda > Clionidae > Clione > Clione limacina. The sequence continues at coordinate 11,361 of JAUUEB010141127.1, forward strand.
TTTTTTAAATCTCCCAATGCTCACACTAACACAATCTTTTCACTACTAAATTAAACCAAATCAATTTTCACGGTAAAATTCCTGCAGTCTGTTTGCAAAGGCAATTACAAATCTGAAAGTTTAATCAGAATGAAATACATGTTTTTGCATATGATTATTAAGCATTGGATAGCGGATATATAACATTCCATATTTTATTCCTCTTTAGTATCGGGACCTTTCAACCGGCACTATCACCTTCACTGACTTAAACCCTTTGATTTTTCTCATAATCTTATTAATCCTTTCATTAGTCAACGTTTTCTTGTGGATTCTTTTTAGAATCAGTAAGCCTTTTATTTAACACTAAATCGAGGAGGGACATTTGAAATAGAAAAATTCCGGTCGAGCTAAAATTCAAAACCGAGGTGTCCGGGTAATCACGGCCCTTATCTACGCAACAAGAGTGCTCAATGTATTTTAGATCTAATAAAATAATGATTTGAATATGAGCACAAATTGATATTTCTTTCCTTTTCCTGTTCAGCACAAGACGACCAAGATGTGCTTGTACTGGAATACTTCAGCAATGTCCATAAAGGCAACCTGACATTGGCCAAGGCAACATGTCTGCTCAGAGGTGGCTACCTGGCAGACAACGTGATACTGGATGATTGGGACAATCCATCTGTCACTAGGGACATTAAGTTTGTGCATATTTTCTGACATGTTTACCTATTTCTGTTGTTTTTGTTATTTTATATTTATTTGTTTTCACTAAGTAAATAAAATATAAGCATTGCCTGGCTATTTAATAAGGTTGAGCTTATATTTATTGATTCACTTTTAACCTTAACAATGAAGGTAAGAATAGAGTTCTGACACACGTTTAAAATATTCCTACTCCCTGCAGTTTCATAGAAATATATCCTCAAGATATAAACAGCATTTATTGACTTCAGAACAACACATCGAAACTCGAAAGATACAATATGATGACTATTTATGGTATGTGGCATACAATTAGTCCATCGGTCAGGGCCAAACCAATTCTGGAGATCAAGTTGTTTCAGTGTTGATTCTTGTTAAAAGGTTTATCTCCAAAACTAAGGATCTCAATATATAGCCGTATGATACCACTTTTCATACGTTTATTGGTATGATGTGTTTTAATGTAATTTTCTCAGGTCAATGAGTAAATAAATACATTTGTTTTAATTGTTATGTTTAAGCTTTTGAGCGAGAATCTTTTACAGCATCATGTTTTTATCTTCTAAAAATAATTATTCAAAGTAATTTTAAGGTCGTCTTGTATTTTCAAGTAAACCTCAAATACCCTTGACCTATTTAAGAACCTTGAAACCGTAATTGGACCCAAGAAATGTTGAGAGATTGAGAGCAAATAAAAATAAACTGCTTTAAACACTCATGTGCGTCTCTAAACCTCAAAGCGAAGGCTATCCGTATTCAGAACGAAATTGGCGATTATCTTTAGAATGTATAAACAATGATTTGTGTAAAAATGCAAACGCGATGTATTGCAGCAAAGACGATCTGATGAACACCTACTACTCTGTGTCCGTCTCCCGAGTTGACGATGGACAATGGCGATTCTCTAGTGGTGACCTTGTTGATATGACGAAACTAGAGACACAAAGTCTACGCGTGGTTGACACTGATGCTGCACATTACGATTGTGCCTTGTGGAATCCCTGGGAACCGTTCTTTGTGCCAACTAAATGTGAGGATAACAACCCCTTCATCTGTAGAATGTCATCCTTGAAGAGTGAGTAGGGAACATTTGACTTGAATGATAATTATGTTTTTTTCTATATATTTTCCGTGCAGAAGTTACAAATGTGAGGTAAAAATATTATGCTGCGATTTTTTTTTTTATTATATTCTAATTATATATATCATTAGAGTTCAGATCTAGAAGCAATTGATTTTTTATCAAAGAAAATGGTAATTGAATTGCTTAATCTTTCGGTTCTATAAACGACATATGATAATACAGTACTTTACTTTACTTACTTTAGCTTTTTAGGAAAACACACGATAATATAGAATTAAAAGATAACTAGCGACATACAACGCATCATACAGCCATGTCCAACAGAAAGATTATACTTGTTCTTAACTGTTTGTTTTTTAGTTATAAAGGACCTTAATTAAATTTTTCATTGGTCATGTCATTTGAATCATTGATATTTGTTGATATCATTATACTAACTATCATGTTATTCACTGACCTATGTTTCTTAAAAGCGTGATTCTAGCTACTGAAGTCCAACATGTGATCTTAAAAATAAAGAAAATATGCGCTAAAAGCTCATAAAATATTCATTTCACTTATGTCAGTTAGTAGATGGGGCCAGGGGGACATGTACCTGGAACAATCTACAGTCAAAAACCAGTCATAACATAGTAGTATATTATCTGAAAACATTGTTCAAATTATTCGGAGAGATGAAAGTGAAGAAAGTTGCAAACACGGAATGTCCCAACATCATTAGATTTTTAATGGGCTTCAATTAGCACAAGAAAGAATAAATCTCAAGAAAAGGTCGTCGGAACTTCCACCAGCAAAAATTTGAATGTGACATTTGACAGAGCAACATGATAAAACCGTGAATTTAGTCCCCAAATTCGTCTGTTCTTGTCTATCTTGGGCCGTATCGGGTTTTTAACAAGTTTAATTGTGAGACTACGGTAATTCGTTTTTCATTTCCTTTTTCAAATGTAATCACATCATTAACCAAATAAATGTTTAGAAGAATTAACAGTATGTCAAAATAAAGATAATGGTTTATAAACAGGTTGGTGACTTTTTTTTTATTTGTCCACAATGATTGTCAATTGACTTTTCCATTTTTTTTTATTCGAACTACTTTTTATAAAGTTTCGTAGTGAAACGCATTCAGTTTGGTATAAACGTTTTTATTGTAATTTCAGGAGACAAAAGAAGTAACAATAACATGCCTATGTGCTGTCTAAAAGTCCATCATCACAAGTCTACTTTTTTTTCTTTGCATGTCTGCTCATGAAATTAAAATTACAAAAATAAATCTTTTAACATAAAAAGCATACAAAAATAATTGTTTAAGTTTCGCGACTGCAAAATCTGGTGGTACAGCCTCTTTCTCTCTCTCTCTCTCTCTCTCTCTCTCTCTCTCTCTCTCTCTCTCTCTCTCTCTCTCTCTCTCTCTCTCT
>JAUUEB010141238.1:0-14551 GCA_032362205.1 Clione limacina
TTTTGTTTTTTCATTGGTCGACTCCACACCAAAGCGTTATGTTAGAAAATATAAGACTAGAGAGCGCCTTCGGGTTGAATGAGCACTTTCGCAAGTGAACTAAATTTCCATTAGCTTCATTTATATGAGATGTGCATTTTTTGCACCTGAGAGCAAGTTGTTAATTCTAAAGGGTCATGGTTTTAAACCATTGTTTCTGGGACGCCAATTTTCCTTTTGTTTCCTTCTTTTGGTAGAACGCAGGTGCTAGAGTGTTATAAAAGGACCGCCTTTTTATAGCATTGTAATTGGAAACGTCAGTGCAAAAATTCGTCATTGGAGGTGTAATGCTGGATAATTCCAGAAAAAAACACCAGTGGATTATAACGCATAAATTGCGGTAAATAGTTAACACTGTGTGTGGTCACAATCGTGCAATTTTCAACAGGACGGCTTTTGAATAATTACTATTCACCAAATGCTGCCTTCTCAATGTCTATTATTATTCGACTGTGGAATGTTTCATGTGGTCTACATTGTTTCTGGTAGTGGTCTTGGAAACACGAAGATTGAATAACAACTTCATGGACTTCCCGTCATTACCACGTGTGCTTCCAACAGACAAATGTCAAAAGCGATGAAAAATTTAAGATATTAAAACACTTCATTGTTTTTTAAGGGCACTAACACGGGCGTCACAATAATTTTCATCCAGTGTCGGATAATAACCCTGTTAGCAAATAACTGCTAAGTCTCATTGTAGAATGACTTAGGGTGCATACATGAGTATTTGTTAAATCACGTGTTTGTTCTTTAACTCAGAACTGATAGTTTGTTTAAGTACATCCAATATTGTTTTTCTGTTTTTATAATTGTTGTTTCTACTCATAACTTTGTTTTGTTGGTCTCATCGCTAGCAAATATCAATAATCTCCACAGGATTGTTACCAAATTAGTAATCCTGTCTGGTCCCTGGTGATTGTGTAATCAATACAAATTAAAACGATCCATCCTTGGGGTCAGCTGAGTGACCAGTCATTGATTATCTTAATCCATCGTTTGTTGAGGTCACACCTGAGGTGTAGACTGGCGCCGTTATCAAGGATGTTCTGGTCAATCATATGGTGACCACTTATGGCAACAGCTGAACTATACGTCTGGTTGAAGAGGATTAAGTTTATGCACATAATACAGACAGGTGTAATAATAATCTGAGTCGCGACGGAAAGTGTCGATGGGTACAGCTACGACGATGATCACCATGGAATTTTGTCTGATATGGCGACAGATGCAGTAAGGATGGGTGTTGGAACAATACATAACAGACAGGTATAGTGTTAATGTAGACAAGAAAACGAATGTAAATCATGTTTGTACAATGCACAGATATGAATACTGTCTGGCAAATGTAGCTGTCAAAAAAGGATTGAACAGTTATGTATTGAAAACTCTAGCTTTTAGAAAATGCAAGTTTTAATCGCTAATCGGCCAGCAGACAAATAGACAATTTTTTATCGTTGTGATAACAAAGAAGAAAAACAAATGTGTGTATTAATTCTGTTGATTTTAATATAATGTTTATTTCGTTCAATTAAATTATGAATTTTTTCAACAATGTGATATTAAAAGAAAAAGTAAACAACATGCTTCCAAAAAGTATATTGTAGTTTGATCTCTAAAATCATAAGTATATGATGGGGCAAAAATCTAATACTCCCATTGCCAGATAGTTATCAAATAACATATAATGTATATTAGATCTTTACAACGTGCACCCACTGATGTCTCCTCATGTATTTACATATTTTTCAAATACATTTTAACTGTATGTATGTGTGGAAATTGCATGTAAACATTTTCATTAATTACAAATTCCTTGGCAGAGGGCAAATGTGACTTTTGACATAACTTATAATTTTTTTTTAATATTTCTTGTGTGTTAACAGTTACATCTACCTAAACCATCTTGCCTTATATACACAAATGCCATTTTAATGTAATCGTTTAAGTGGCCTAAGACACCAAACAAAGATAAGATGGTTTCCTGTCTGCCATATTGTCACTGTCGCTGTCGCTGAGTCGAACAAAGATAAGATGGTTTCCTGTCTGCCATATTGTCACGTCACTGTCGCTGAGTCGAACCATCAAACAGCAGACGTCAGACATAAACTGTATAGCGACAGGTGGTTTCTTATATTTCTAACGTCTGATAGTTAAGGAATGAATGACATAATGACGTCATGTGAAATACTCTCAAAGACAGTAAACGAGACACAATTGTACCTCACTGTCGCACTTATTAAAAATGATGGTGTACCTCGTTGTCGGTGTACCTCTTCGTCGTCACTCCTAGAAGTAATCAAACAACCTGCCACCCGGATCTATTGACCAAAATGTCTTTTATTTTTATTCGTTAGTTAAAAAATTCTTTGAGCACAGAGCAACTGTCAAGTTAAAGTTAGGACGATGCATTTACAGTTTATAAGGAGACACTTCATTGATGGGAGAATTAATTATGACTCATTGTAAAGAAGATATTCGTAAGAAATAAGAACTATAAATCATTGGGATGCCATATTTGAAAACGATAGTGAGACAGAAAACAGCGTATTAATAATCGGTTAGCCTGAGATGCATTTAATTGTAGAGGGAATAAGAAAAAGTAAAAAAAATAATTTTTGAACACATAGAGACAAATGACAGGCTGTGCGATAGCGAGGTATTGCAGTGAAATATCAAAGTTCAAATGTTAAAACCTGTTTCTGATCCTGGTGAAGAAATTGATTTGTCAATCCCTTTTCCCGTACAAATACAAACAATATTATAAGGTATCAACGCCGCTCAGCAAATAGTTTGATTTTCTTTGAAAGAAGAAAATGAATAATCAATTCAATTAACAATTCTTTATAATCCCGAAGGAAAGTTGAATGCAGCAATGTTAGCTTTTTGACCTTGGTTTTGATGTCTTGTATAGGAACAGTATCAATCGCTCTACACTAAATTGGTCCTTGGTTGTTATTGAAGTATTTACGTGAAGTTAACAACCAAACCTACATTCACAGATGAGTTAAAATAACATTTCGCAATACATCACTGTTAAAAATGATAGTTTAACGTCTTTGACACCGTATTATAACCTTTCTATTGGACAAACTATGGTAATATAAGTAAGAGCATCGGGAAAAACATCTGCTCTGTCTTATGATGCTATCTAGCATACAAGAGTTATTCAATCCTCGTCACCCGTGTCACATGTTGACATTCCATCTGACCCTATTCAAGATGACTAAAGGAGAACATCAGCATCTCGTCTGATAATCACCAGAGTGATTGCTTAATACACAATCGTGTTTTTTAATCTCGTTTGATGGTTCCTTTCGCCAAAACGACTAACATTCCCAGACTTATGAATCTACTTTGATTCTAGATTATTCCCCGGTTTTCACTCTAAAATGTTTGTTATATTCGTACGCCTGAATGCTAATTCATGACTCTACTAAGAGGAACTAGTCTTTTTTATATCATCATTATAAGAGTAAATCTCAATCAATTTGTTTAACGAATCAAGAAAATAGTCAAAGCACCAAATTATAGTTTGCTCTGGTGTAAAAATCCCCTTCATCGTGAATAACGTCTACGCTTTCTCATAAACTAAGTAAATAAGTTACAACGACATCCAAGAAATGACCCAAAAAGAGTGACAAAGAAAAGTAAAGTACATTCGTTATTGTATTTCATTTTAAACGTCCACTTTCTTAACCATTGACAATAGTCTGATAATCGCAATTGGTATTACTAAATACACACTGTTTTTTAATCTCCTTGATGGTTCCTTCCGCCAATGCGGACATTTCTGGAATCTACTTTGACCCCATCGTTGGGTTTACATTCTTGAAATGTTTGTTTATATTCATACCCTCAGACGTAGACAGTGAATGAAAGTTTACTCTCGCGTTAAATCCCTTTGATTGCGAATAGAGGCGTGACTGATGTGTACGCTTTGCCATAATCTTAGAACTTAAATCACTACGTCATCCAAAAAAGACAGAGAACACACACCTTGTAGTCTAAAATTTCAACTAAGTTTTATAAGTAAGAAAGTGATTTCTTAAAAGAAACTCCAGTTTGTTAAACACAGTTTGTGGTTCCCTCCGACAAAATGGTAAATATTTACTGACTTCCGGAACTAGTTTTCAACTTTGGAGAGTCACATTTCAGGAAGTTTTTTTTAAAGTATTATAGTATACTAGCGAAATCGAAACGTCGGAGTTACCCGACTTCCCCTAAGAATTAGATCAAAAGAAGACGAACTAGAAGGAGAAGAAGATAATATCCAAAGACCAATCCCCCCTTAGGTTTTCAATGCATAAAAGTCATTAAAAAGAAGCGACCGACCTGCTAAACTCAGGGGCTTCGCTTGGTTGGTACCCCAACAGCTTGAAGAATTACAAAAAGAGTATTGAAAGGCTAAAAGGTTGGTGTAAAAGGTTATTTAAAAAAGGTTCATCCCTGTAGAAAGGGTTTCCCGCTAACAATCCTAAACAAGTTTGAAAAGCCTAAATACGTCTGTATCAAAGCTAGTCACAAGTAATACTCTTAAATTTTTAATTAGTCAAAAAAACTTTTAATGTAATTCTTACCATTTTACTATCTGCGTAAGCATTGAGCGCAGAAAAAAGATGAAGATCACCACTGATTTTGGAAACTATTATATTAATAGACACCCTTTCAAATTACGCTTAACATTATTCCTTATTAAAAAATAGCTTGTCATCAAACTAGGTCAAAATGTGGTTATTGTATTGAACTTAACGTAAATATGAACAATTTTTAAATTCATATTTATCACAGCTATCTTGTTAAATGAAGTGTCAAAAACCATTGACATGATTATGATAAATTTATCGATGAGTTCAGATTTTAAGGTCCATGTCATTTTTAAGATCAAATATATGCTTTTATATATTTAATCTTGGATTCTTTGTTTTGACCATTAAAAAGACATTGAAAACCATTTTTCATCTCCAGAGCACTTAACTTCAAATTAGTACCAATATAAAACACTATTGCCAAATGAAAGAACTGCTGAAGTCATTCATTTTATTTGATATTATCACAAAATTACAAAACGTCATGCAAACCTTTAACACTTTGTCATGATTTATTCTGTTGACTTTTTCTCATCTTTGTGTTTTTAACATTTTACTTTGTTATTTATTAGAAAAAAATACGTTGTGTCCAATGGAAATACTAGTGACAATTACCGAGAAAATTGCAGGCATCAATGGCACTAATGCATTTATATTTGAATGAAAATAATCCCTAAGAAATTAACGAAGAAAGAACCGCAACTCGAACAGGTTAAAGAGGAGAGGGTACGATATACCAGTATGCCACATAATTTAGCAGTGCTATTACTCGAGCGAGGCAGGGGATTGCGGCACGTTATAGTTTTATGTAATAATCAAAGAGAGTAATGGTCCCGTTTGAGTCAGATTTCTTTGACCAGTGGCGGTTACACAAGAGCGCGAAACCGACACACAGCATCGTACGGCAGGGGTAAAGCCCGTAGCGCCGTGGCATATATTGAAGTATTCGGTCAAGCTGCTGTGTGATTTTTCGCATTTAATAACTTGTTAAATATCACAAAGAAGTGATTTTTTTCAAATATGTCAAAACAGCTTAGTTGTACTGACACTTGATGAGTGTGAACGGTAACTGATCTTTGAACCCTGTTTTAATATGAGGCATAAAAGAGAAGGTAGCGACTGTGATACACCGCATTTAATTATCTTGTTAGAAACCAGATTCATGTGTGTGTAAAATTGTCTTCTGATCTCAATGCAAATCTACAAAAAGTATAAAAGAATATGACTTTGAATGAACACAACCGTATGTGAAATATTTCAAACCTCGTTTGAAAATGCGACACTGATCGATACACATACCAGGCCCGTACCCAGGAAGTCATTTTGGAAGAGCATTTTAAAGCAATTTTGGGAACTGGTTGGGAATGAATCCTACCATCTTGTGATTTTTGGGGGGCGAGACTCAATATTTGAGTCTTTGAGTATTTTCACAGCTTTTCTACAATTCAGAATATGAGATCTAGGGAACATCACGTAATGCCCCTTCCTCCTATCAAAAGAGCAAATTGTTGTTTTAAATGCTAAAGATTTGCTCCATCTACACCAAAATTTAAAAAGCCCATATGTCTCCCTCCATTTCTAAATCCTATATACGACTGGTGCTAATCAAGTTCAAGCTTTATCAATCGATGAAAATGAGCGTGAGAATTAGTCAGATGACAAGAAAGTTGATATGAAAGTATTGTCGTTTGATTGTCTTTTCTTTAAACAGTGTAGTAATACGATTAACCAGGAATACAGACGAAAGTGTTACTTTTGCCTAAAGGGCGCCATACTGTCTCCGATAATGTTTTGGGAACATGGACTTTTGACATCTCGATTTAGACAACTTGTTACAAATGATTTGTTTGTTGTTTCTTTCGCTTGTCCACAAGCTACCGGTGAATTTAAATTTGATATATTAGCTTATTTTCTGTAGCGACTTCTTCATACTCTTATATGTTTATAATCAAAATGTTTTATGATCCCTTCCCTCGAATGGTATTCAACTTTAAAAGTTTTTTTGTTTGATTGTACTTCTTTACGAAAATATGATTATTCATTGATCAATTTATTATATGATTTTTGATGCACTTGTCAAATAGCCTGTCATTGATGATACGACCGTTTCTTTCAGTGCTTTCGGGAGCATGATAGCCAAAGTTCTAATATTATAAGATTCTCTGATGATGTTTTTCCTTCTTTTTCGTCTTCTGAATTAACATTGTTTATTGTTTACATTTTTGGGGGCTAATCAGTGAAGTTGCCCTCCGGTCGAACTCCCCCGTTGGTACGTGCATGTCTAGATGGTAAAGCTCTGCTGATAAAACTACATGCCTGTAAGCTTACGCAATATTCTTCTTTCTTGTCTTAATGTGAAAAAAAATCCTCGACAGAATAAACTTAAATCGTCTTAACACACATTGCTAAGCAGCTTGGCCAATCTATGCTGACTTATTTCAACACCCAAAGGTTCTCAGTCTTTTCTTCTTTACAACACGACAAGAAACATCAAAATCCAAACAATGTAACCACAGTCGATTTGATTCTTAACGATGTCCTCGTTCTACATAAAACATTAACAGGTAGTTGTATTGTCCAAATCATTGCTGTTCAATGGTCTGTATAATTGCCTTACCATTAACCAGCCCCATAGCAAAATACAGGAGTTGAGGCGGCTCATATGTTTGTACAACCCAAACTACAGGCGTAAAGACCTCATTGATTGTGGAAAACAACAACGGTTGATTGTGTGAATGATATAACATTGATCTAATGATTAATCACCTATCTTAACAGCTCTCTGACCTAGTTATTGGTGAGCTTAGTTCTCTAAGTGTGAAAAGACCGGAAGTGAAGTTCAAAAAAGAATATAGAATAGAGACACAGAAGGTACAACTGACTGCAAACAAATTAAATTCAAGTAATAATAAGTTTATAGGTAACTGTGGAAATTAAACACATACAAACACATGTAAATACTTTTTATGTAAGGTTTTGCAGCGCTATCGACTCAAATTAGTCATTTATGCGCTATATAGATACAAAGCTTAAGATACATAATGAATCCAACAAATTTACTTTCTTTCCTTTTTTAAATTATTTTTGTAGTGGTCCCACCCAATATGTCTATTTTTGACGCAACGATCACTTTAGAAAGGATTTTAACACTCTGTTGAAATTAGACAAATTATGAAAGCAAATTACAGCAGAGACCGAGTCGATCACAACACTTACATGGAATGGGAGGGATAAATAACGAAGTAAAAGAATTTGAACTGAACATTTTTTGTCGTTCACCGAGAACACATGAATCAGAAGCATAATAGAAGAAAAAGACGTTGAAGAGATCTGGAGAAATACAGAAAAATGCAAATTCTTTCCCCTCGTGCTTAAAGTTTTGTTCAAATTTGCATTGAAAACTTTTATATTCAAGAAATTTATTGTATGGTTTATTTACTTTTTTAGAAGGATTATAAATTAGCTAATTCATGTAACTAAAAGAAAGCGTTTTATAGTTATATCTTCTCATAATATTAGATTATATAATTGTTTCATTGTAAATTGAGTACATCATCTCATAGTAGAACGAAGATTTTAACCTTTCTTCACAAGCCTGACATGAGAATTGGTGTTCCAACAGAGCAATGTTTTTTTTCTTTTAAAATTAACAAAAAGAGCAAAAATATCAATTTGTCTTTTCCTATCACCCATTTCACTTCATTATAACACAATGAAATGACCTTGTGTGTCAATTTAAAACCTGTCCCATGTAGTAGTGGTAGTAGAGGTACTATGATTGTATAATTTAACGTATGAAGATACCCTAAATGATAATCATACTAACCCACAGAATTGTGAGAGGATTGTATATCCTATTTCTCTGTACTAACCTTTTAGAACGGGTCAATCTCCATACCTGTCAAAAGTAAAACTAATGAACGCCCCCTGGTGATTTAGCGGTATTGGACGGCTACTGTGATCTATCGGAAAATCCCGATAACGAAGACTTTGTCCTGCTAAGTAAAGTTATCAGTCACCTCAATGTCATTGTCGGCTTCTTGTTCACCGAGGACTTTTTGGTTGTTAAGAACATTGTTGACTGTGATCATCTGTTAACTACGACAAAATTACCGACACAGTGAAAACATTTTGACTATTAATCACTGGCTTTGAAGACTTGATAAAGTAGCGAGTTGTAAAGGATGACAATATTTGTATACAGATAGACATTAAGGCGTCTTTAAGAGCGACAAAAGACATTGACAGTCATTATAAGTTGCATGTAATAACATCATTCATATCAAAACAGGTATTAATGTGTACAAACGATTTTTACCGCTTAAAACTTGTTTGCCATTTTGTTTGATTTTTTGATCAATTCTCCCCTACCAACTCGGATGGAACAACTTTGTCAATTTATATCATGTTTATAGCATATGTTTGCTTCCCTTCACTACATGGTGGCAACTATCCAATTTTCTAAGGTAATATCTTATTAAGAATGTTAGAAATTGTAAGAATCAGAGTTGAAAAATAGATTGCGTTAGCTTAGTGACAGAACACAGCAGAAAAATAATATAAATAGATTCATAAGAAGTTGGTAATTTTTTTCAAAAACGGATGCGTCACAAGTACAATGAACATTTGCATAAAATCAATCTTGGTAAACACATGAATTATAAGTGTCTTAAGACCAGAACTACATAATTACATTATAATGTCCTTGTTTCAACTATTTTTTCATCATAATCAAACATCACAACATCATCTTCACCATTGCCATCATCATCACCATCATTGCCATCAACATCATCACAACCCCCACATCTCCCACAGAGAGTAACAAGTATTTCTCAAAGACCAACACCAAACCTGTATGATAACAAGTTATCTAAATTGACCTGTGTGGGAAGTTCTCCGTAAGGTGGTGCATTAGTTCAATGTCCAGGGACACAGAAGCCGTGAAGACATTAATTTAGCAGAGAATAATTGTACTGGTCAAACGTCCAGGCCGACTAAAGGACCAGTGGTCATAGCAGGGGTCCAACATTTAGTGAAAGACATACAAATAAATGTCATTAAACATGGGAAACATGTTGTGTAGATTCGTTAATTATTCATCTACCACAAATGTGGGAAATGTGATCCTACTCAAATAAAGAACAATAGTGAAACATAATATGCATTTTAAAGCATGGGAAATTCCAAATGAAATAGGTTACATACATATTTTTTTTATATTCACTACGCTTGACACAATCTCAGTAAACAAGAACATGGAGTTTTTCTTCAAAATGATCTTTTCATGATTATTTCAGCTTTTCGAAACAAAGTCCATGGATTTGTTGTTATCAAAATAGTTCGCATAAACAAAAATAAAAATTTGAAGAAGGACTCGAACGATAAATAAGCGTTTTAATTTAGTTTGGTTACGTGTATTAATGCGAATAGACAACATCTTAATAAACTAAACGTACAATAGCTTAAAACAGGCCTTTTTGAATAACCGTTGTTTTCGTTTTATATTAACCTTTTCGTTTAAAAAAAATAATAATCGTTATCCCTCGGGCTGAGACATGCATATCTTAAAACCTAAAGATAAGTGATAAGAAAATAAGACACTTTTTTATGAGTCCATTTTTTTAATCACTTTGTTATCTCTTTAAAAAGCCTCTATATTTGCCTTGGTTTACTAGTTCTTATTGAGGTATTTATCAGTTTGAACTGTGTTACATGCAATAGAGTTTTACCTTGTGGTAGTTTACGCTTTATCTGACAGAAACGTAAATAAAAATCCTTCCAGTTACATTTCCAGTTATTTAAAGACCATCGGTCCGATTGTTAAAAAGTTGGTGTCAAACAAGACCGCCTAAGTCGTTAATCTATAATACTTTTTTCTACAGTTTTGATTTTGTTTGGGCGACATCAAATACACATATTGCATAATATAATGTAGCAATCTTTTTATATTGACGTCATGGCGTGTCTGATTGTTGCTTGTGTTTTATTTTTTATTGACCTTCTTTTTTGTATGTATATTTCTGTGTAATTTATGAGAAAAATAAACACATTTTGAAATTTTGTTAATTCCTACCGCACATATAAATGAACATTACTTATCCTTGGAGTAGGTAAGATAATATACTATTATGTCCTATCGGAGACGGACGAGAAAACATAGTACCCGAGTGTGAGTAAATCGTGTCGAAGTTTCCCTGCTGTATGGAAATAAAAGAAATTGTAGCAACAAAGGCACAAACCGGACAAAACCTGGAATGTAATTATAAATAATTTAACTGTATATTTAGAAGTCTAAATAGAAGAGTATCACCTGAAGTCTCAAACTTGAAATTTATTAGTCACGAGCGAGGCATACAACTATAAATAATCTCGATCATGAATCCGAAAACATTTGAATTCATTTTTCACTAATCGCTCTAATTAGATGATATCCTAAGTGTGGGGTCGTGACCCAATTCTAGGGGGTGGTGAATATCGTCTTGAAGAGTCGTATGACCATCCTTGAAAATGAAAAAAATGGGAGAATTAAATAATTTACACTTTGTGCATTAGCACCAAAATAATCACAACTTGGTGAAGTCCCTCTCCATACGCCCACCTTTACTCAAGCCACTTCTAGCTGTCTATAATATTTGATTTATGTCCCCCTCTAATTGTCTTCAGCTAATACATTTATACATTTTAATAGACCAAGAGACAAATACTTGTTAATACCATTATGTTTTGAACCATAGCCTAAGAGATCGTAGCAAGCAATTTGTGCAATGCACAAAACACATATAACAACTCAAAACTTATATATATAATAATAAAGAAGGAATAGTTAGTAAATCCATAGCCCGAAACCCCTTTGGTTAAATTTAGCTCCGGCCAACCAGAATGCTTGAACAAAAAAGACAGGTGTCTGAACCGAAACTTTCCGTTTTTGCTCTCATTTTCAATACATTTGAAAATTACGCGGACATATTCCCTGAATACAAAAATGAGATAAAACTACGTTTAAACTATAGTAAAAAGTCCAAAGTTTATGTAGTATAGGCTCTTCATGTTCTTAAAAACTTAGAAACAACATAAAACAACGAACAAATCTCAAGCTGTGACTGACACCACCCATCGCTATTATTTATTGTGTCCAAGTCATGCCCAGTTAACCAGAGCAATTGATTTTGATTTTTGTTAATTGCCTGATAGTACCAGAATAAACATAACCACCCATGCACCATGCCCGTGCGTGGGTGGTGCATGGTTTACTACATAGCAACGCTAGAGGGAGACAAGCTTATTGAAATTTTACCAATTTCCTTCCTCGTTGCTTTTAAATTAGAATTATCGACAAAGAATATACAAACTGAATTAGAATTGGTCATCAGCGCTCTCAGGTCTAACCCGCAGACATAATGCTATGTCCCCCATATGACCCACATTGTTTCCAATCGGTCCCATCTGACAGATACAAAGACATTCATTGAGCCATCATTACACTGAAATTGACCATGATGATGTCGTCACTTCATATCAAAAGCTCCAACTACACAATTAATTAACATGGGAATCACCCACATTTATGTTTTGGACATGAAATTGGATAACCTTTAAACCCTGCAGTTGAGTCCACTAACACCGGCACGTGTTGTGACTCACACCTGTCGTCAACATCAGACCATTCACAAAGGAAGTTTGGAGACAAATGTCGTCAACTGACTACTCACGCTCAATTGACGTTTGGAGACATTATAATAGGCCTGAGTGATATGTTCCCAAGTTGGATCGAAATATAGGAGACGAACATGGTTTTTGCACTTGTATGGACTTGATTTGAACAAGACAAAAACAGAGACAAACTCATTTCATCAGGGCCGTTCATAGCATGTGGGCCCGGATCCCAGATAGGGGGACCTACCTCATTCTACCTAAAGCTACCCTCCCCCTAACAAATTAGAAATTCTTTTCTTAAAGAAGAAATATTACATTTTAAAAAGCAAGACTGTAAAAACTTGTAAAAGATATGGCTGCATCTTTTTCTAATATATTTCAATTAAATTCACCCAGTCAGACAAGGAAACAAACATTATTTATATCATTTTGTCCAACAACAAAAATGAATAAATTTAAAAGACTATAAAGGAATTGTTGAAAATAACAAAACTCTAACAATTCATAGACGTTATTCTTAGAGGGTCCCGGGGTATTCGTTGTGTATAAAGTTCTGGATCTAAATTGTGTATTTTCGAGCCATTTAGGGATCATTTTAAATCTTTAAAAAATAAATTTTTGTGGATTTTCACATTAAAAAAAACGTTAGGAAAACTAAAATTAACGGTTAAACACATCAATAAATGTTACAGTGTACGGGGATGATGTAACAAGCCGAGCATGGCGAGGCGAATTTTTTGAAATATTGAAGCTGAATTGTGATCCAGTGGGGGATGAATTCCAACATACCCCCCCTCCCCACACCACCTGGGTTCATCCCTGGTAGTGATAGGTAACATGAAAATGAGGCTAGAATCAAATATGAATGGTGACCAGAAAAACCTGCAAGCCATTAATAAGTCAATAACTTTTGAACAAATAACATGAAACATTTGAAAATTCACATGCATACTCTTTGTTCTGATCACATTTTATATATTAAATATTATTAGATGATCTTTCATAGTTAAAAAGTTAAAAAACATGTTCTAAGTGAGCCCTTTTTCTTGAAATGTACTCGTTCCTCAAAATGGTCAATACTTCAAAAATTGTTAATCAACAAGTCAATAGGTTTTAAACAGATAACATGAAACGCTTGAAAATTCACATGCATGATCATTATACTGACCATATTTGACATTTTTGACATTATTAGATGATCTTACATAGTTAAAAAGTTACAAGACATGTTCTAAGTCAGACCCTTTTCTTGAAATGCACAATTTCACTCGTTCCTCAAAATTGTCATTAACTCGATGACATTGTTCAATTAAAATGTCTCTCACACATTGAGTGATTGTGTCACGTAGTTTTTGATGTGAGTCGAACTTTCTCCCCCAAAATGAGTCCTTAAAATCAAAAAATGTATGAGCATCGCGTTATTGACAATTTTGAGGAACGAGTGAAATTGCCCCCACATGGGCCCCCGGAGGATTTCTTAACATATTCCTTTTTTCTCCTTTTCCCTATCTCTTCCCCCCACCCGTTTTTTGCATCTTTTTCATTTGTATTAGCTTTTTAGGGGCCCCCAAATGTGGGGGCGCGGCCGCCCTGCATTTCATACTGGATGACAACAGATGATATACAATTGATAGGTCACAGCTTGTACTGCATTTCAGTAACGTTGACTTGAACTCATACACTCAAGAATGTAACGTTTTCTCTCAATAAATAGCGAGTTACTTTTAACTTTAATTGAACATATAACATATTAACTACTCTTTCGACAGGCAAAGCTATATACGCTATAACTGCTTGAGGTTATAATTTCATAATCATAACGTTGACAAAATGAACGAATATTAGGGATGGCGTAGCGCGGGGCGAGGGGGGGGGGCGAAAATGTCTTTTTGAGAAAGGGGAAATCTCACTATTATAAGCGAGATTTAAGTGATAAATTAGTAGAACAACAGATAAATAGGCATTCTCCCGTAAAAAAGGTATTTTCAATACTTTCTCCAAAATAAAAGAGGCATTTGAAGGCGACAAAAATCATTAAAGGAGCTTTTCTAGAAAAGGGTCGTTAAAAAGGCATCTTTTAAGATAAAGGATCTTTTTATAGCAGCAAAAAACGCATTTTCCCCTCCAAAAACAGACATTTTTCAATATCTCCCCGAAATAAAAGGGCATTTACAAAAAGGGAAGTTTCCAGAAAACGACTTTTAGAGAAAAAGAGCATTTGTAAGATAAAAGGTCATTTTTAACAATAAAAACGCATGTTCCTAAAA
>JAUUEB010141348.1:0-13191 GCA_032362205.1 Clione limacina
ATCAAAATGATAACAGGGGGGGGAGGGGGGGGGTCTTAAATGGGCAAATGTTTTATTAGGTTATTCTATATGTGAACAGTCCCTTATGTTAAAATGTTTAGAAGCACTACTCTCCCTTAGGTTGTTTAATATGGATGTCTGACTACTGAGCTATATGTACTAACAGTCTGATTTATTTTTGTTTTGTTGTCAGCTTGTTTAAATAGTTTGCCTGTTTTTCAAATGAGTAAGATTTCCAATGTAAAAGTATTTCTGAGTTTTTGTTAAGTCATCTTTATAGTTAAGCATTGCTCTCCAGTAATTTATCCTTGACTGTGTCCCAGGCTTGAAGAACTTGGTGATGACATGGAGCAGCAAAAAGATAAACATGAACTGAAGTCTCTGAGACAATCACTCACCACAGCTCTCAAGGGGTCATTAGCTCCACTAAGGATGAGCAAGTACCCAACCAAATCAGGGATGCTAGTAACCAAGAAGACAGCCAATCTACATGATGCTCAATAATACTGGGCAGTTTGGTTTAAGGCTGATTTTTGTTCATTATGATATCTGCTCAGTGTTAAGTTGCTAACTGATCTGTAGTTCCATAAAAATAGTGCAAATATCTTGCATTCAGGCATCGTGTATCTACAGCGTGATTTAAAGCATTCTTATTGCTTAATGTTGCAGATTATTTGTTGAATTTATTTAATAAATGCTAATGATATAATGATCACTGAGTTTGAGTTTAATTAACTTTAACTGGGCTTATTTTTAACTTGTTTATTCTTTTAGGATAGTTGAAGACAGGACTAAGAGGAGTTCCTTGACTGCCAATGGCTGTCCTATATGTAGTTCTTTAAGTGTTACTTTAATAAGTCTCTGGTTATAACATAGCACAATTGGCATTTTTATAGCATAGCCTTATGCCCAAAAGCTTTTTTTTCAAATGGGTCTGAAATGGGACTTTTTTAACCCAAAATGGGTCTGAATTTTTATGGTGTATTTTAATGTTTTCGTTGTTTTCCTTCAAAAATGGGTCTGAATTTTGGTCAAATGGCTCTTCTGGGTCTGGAAGGAGCTTCCCCAAAATGGCAAAAAAGCTTTTGGGGCCTTATGTACTATAGTTTGATTGATTTGTTCATTCATTTATAGCTTGATCAAAGTCAACTTTGGTTATATAACAGATATTGAAGGAGTGAACTGCTTTACACAGCCATTATTAAGTTTGCTAGAGTATTTGCTTAAAGCTGATGTTTTACATTTTGCAAGGATAGCGCCTTTGTTTGCAACCATCAAGGGATCTTTAACACACAGGACCTAGGTTAAATTGTCCATCTCCTACCTTTCCAAGAGAATTTAAGATGCATGCATACACTGATAATGAAATCTACAGGCAAACTGGCTTGAATTGAATTTTTTGGGGAGCACAATTTTGTCCTGCTTTGAAAACTTGGTTTATTAGTTACAAGAAAGAAAACTGATGTTTTTGTCCTGATTAAGTTTAAGCAAGTTTGACTGTATTTTACATGTGTTGCAAGCATCATCACAATTTTTCTCCACTTTCAAACACATGATAAATTTTCCCACATACTGCTCAGACAACATGATTTCCAGTCCAATGCTTTATTGACTCGACCAGTGTGCACCCAATTCAATTGTTAATTTGTTTCTTACTAGGTTATTTGTAGGTCTAGGTATCCCCCTACAAAAGAATTGTCAATGCTAACATAAACGGGTCTCACTATTTTGTATTTCCAGATTGTAATAGTCCTGTTTTAAACATACAAAAACACATTACATTTTTGTGAGACTAGGTTTTTTATTGTTTTGATTTTTATAATGAAATAAGCAAATACCAATAACTCAAATCAACATTATGTTACATAACAATGTTACACACAGTTCTTTATTTGACAAACAAATCGATGGGAAACCCCCCAGATTCATATCTGGCAAATGGTTGGATGAGTCAAATTGACAATACCATAAAAGGATCATACACCAGATACAAGGATGTTATGTTATCTTAAAGCAAACATTATGAAGTTGAGGATAAGCTCATAGCCAAAGACAATCTTCATCTTTCTTTGAAATTAACTATGGAGAGAGAGAGAAATATTGGGAAATTCTATTATTCTATTAGACATGAAAAGTATCAATATCAATGGGAAGTGATAATCTACCTGGTATAACAAACCAACAGACACAGGTCTGATCATGAACTACCATTCCTTCATTCCAAAAGGATAATTATAATTATAAATCAGATTTACCAGTTGCAACGAAGTCGACGGGGTCAGGGAATTTTTTCCGCTGTTTCCAAAAACATCATGTTTTTAAGGTTCTATCAACATGACCTCTAGTAAGGAGACAATACTGTGTAACCATAGTGGTATATGCGTCACAAGGAACTCATCAATGATTATAATCAAAGAGATTAGTTTTGTTAATAAATCGTGATTTATGAAATATATTTACTTTGTGAATTATAAGTCAAAAGATGTTCTTCTTTACAATAACAGCTCTGACAAGACAAACATATCTGCTACCCACGGAAAAGAAAGGCGTAACTACCCATAAGTTGTGTCTTACGTTTTTTTCCTTACAGTTATCGAGCGTTGTAGTTCTCTTCCTTATAGAGTGTCATTAGTCAAACACTGTAACACGA
This sequence comes from Clione limacina, assembly GCA_032362205.1. Taxonomy (NCBI): domain Eukaryota; kingdom Metazoa; phylum Mollusca; class Gastropoda; order Pteropoda; family Clionidae; genus Clione; species Clione limacina. Next base: position 2,651 of record JAUUEB010141348.1, read on the forward strand.
GTGAGCCTGAGTGCGGAAATATAGGCATAAAAGTTTATTTGACATGTTTGGATATTTTTATAATACAAAGATGGTACGGACACGTAATGAGGAGAGAAAATGACAACTTGCTGAGAAAGGCCTGTGAACTTGAAGTGCCAGGCAAAGTCGGAGTGGGCCGTCCAACTCAATCGTGGTCGTCAGTGGTAAACGATGATATCAAGACCCTAGGTGTTGACAGGAATCTCGCCCCAAATCGTGATCTGTTGAGAGCTGCCATTTCATAGTATGTCTGACCCATGGTACATGGACTATGACTATAAATGATGAGGATGATGATGATGATGATGAGATGATGATGATGATGATGATGAAATCCATTAAAAGGTCTTAAATTATCAGATCCATATGCGCGTATAAATAAATGATGTTTCTAATGTTTTTTGAAAGAAGTTATGCTTCTCAAATTTCCTATGAGATAAGGAATCTGGTTTCAGACATTCAATCAAAAATAAGAAAAGAAGCGGTTTCCATCAGACTTATAGGAAATCGTAGGCTTATTTCAAATAAGTGTGTCCAAAGTGGAACTAGGGTTCTACCAGGAACTTTAACATCCAAAAGGTCTTTTAGATAAGTTGGTCCAGTGTCATTTAAACATTTAAAAAAAGAGTTCAACCTTGTATTCTATTCTTCTTTTAACTGGTAACCAGGGCAACTCCATTAAGCTGGGTAAAATATGGTCTAGTAGTGTTGTGTAAGTTTAAGTATACTTAGTTGCAAAATTAAGACAACATCTTTCAATAATTCATTGTGGGATAACCATTTAGTCTTTTATTATGGCTTTTTCCTATGTTATTCCTTTACATGTGTGAATTTATGCTATTATGGTCATTGTTTGGATAAATTATATTAAAAAATATGAAAAACTGAATTTTAAACAAATGTGTCCATTTAATTTGGTGATTATGGGATAACTGTTAAAACTTTTACTTTGAGCTTTTGGTATGGTATTCATATTCCAATTGAAGGAGAGAAAATGACAACTGGCTGAGAAAGGCCTGTGAACTTGAAGTGCCAGGCAAAGTCGGAGTGGGCCGCCCAACTCAATCGTGGTCGTCAGTGGTAAACGATGATATCAATACCCTAGGTGTTAACTTATATCTATTTTGGTCCGTTGTTAGAAAAAGGATAAGGAAATCTATGGACGAAACCATGAAAAAATGAATATGAAAAATGTATCCATTTTGATTGAATGTAATCAACGAAGAAGGCCAGAAAATGTTGCATTAAACACATTGATTTCTGAAAAATTGCTTATGTTAGATACAAGAAAAAATATTTAAAGTCAAGGAAAAAACTTTTAAACCAACAAAGACAGCGCCTTTAATCAATTTTAATTTCCACTACATTTCTTTGGACACCTGGGAGGAGTGTGTGTGGAATGAGCGGGTGGTGATGGGCATGACTGCCATCAACCCCTGTGACCGCCTAGCTTGGTGTGGGAGATTGAGACATGTCAAGGGGGCCCTACACTCTGTAGAGGATTAATCCCGGCCTGTACCAAAAATAAATTTGGATATGATGATGATGATGATGATGAGGATGATGATGAGGATGATGCTTGCCCAAATAAATTCAGATCTTTGTAATGTCTGTGGCCAATAACATGTTTTTTAGAATTCGTTTTTCAAAGTTTGTTCATATTGTTCCACTTTATTAAATAGTTCCCTAAATAGATTTAAATTTATCCACATACAGTCAATTAATTTAGGGGCAACATATCAAATGGTTTAAATATAAGACCAATCAGTTCTCCCGCAAGCACCAATTAAAAAGGTCTTGGGTTCATTTTAAGGTAGAGTTTAATTGCTGTGCTGTATGGTCATTCCATGAAAATTTCAACTTTTGAAAACAATGCCTTCTAAATCTCAATGTGGTGTAAGCATTTTTTACTCAATTTTTTTTAAACAGTTGTCTATTGTAAGTTATTTCACTAAAAGAATGATTTCTATGAATGTATACAAATTAAAATTCAATTCTGACTCAATTAAAATCCTCAAATAAATCATATAGTCTCTGACCTTTAACCTATTTGACCTTTTACTTTTTCAATTTCCAGTCATACTGCCTTAAAGTAAAAGAAATGGATGATGAGGAATACAGTTACGCAGCGTTACAAGAACCTTTATACAGAGTGGAGACTGGCAACTATGAGTACAGGTATGTTTTATGAAACTCCAAAGAGGCTTAGAGTTATATTGACTAGGTTATTGGTGTCAGAAATGTGATTCAAAGTTGTATTTCCCTCCAAGTGTCATTTTACCAACAGTAGCAGACAGAAGAATCCTAGTGTTTTCCCAATGAGATAATCAACCTTGTCATCTCCTTATCTCTGTATACAGGCCAATGGTAGGGTCAACAACTGCTCTATAGTAATAGAGCACTCAATGTGAAACGCTTTGCCTTGTTTTCCCAATGGGAAAGTGTCTGCACAGTTTTCTTGCCTGGTGCAAATGAGTTCATTTGAACAAATGTATTGCCATTAACACTCAATAGATCTCAAATTTGTTCATATATATTGCCAGTGACTCCTATTCTTTTTCTCGTTCTTTATCTTTGTTAAAATCACCCTTAAAACGTCTGTTCTGAATAAAATTGTGCTTCCCTAAAAATTTTGTTTAAGTTTGACTGTATGACTGGAAACAATGAATCATGTTTTCAATTTAAATTCATATATGTTTTAAAAACTTGGTGTTTAATTTTAAGACAATTTGTTAGTTGGCTCTGTGACTTGTTTCAGGATTCATGGTTTTGGGGTCATGCATTTCAGATTTGGGCTAGAAATTACCTAGCTTCCACATTATAAATGGTTTCTTGTTGTTACATTTTATTTTATAATATCATCTTTTATAAAAAATCAACCTTAAATTGATAATTTTATACAACTTTGTCCAAAAACACAGGTTGGTGTTGAGATGTAGACAGGAGGCTCGCACCAGATTTGCTAAGATGAGATCAGACGTCTTAGTCAAGATGGAACTGCTGGATCAGAAACATGGTAAGAGGATGATTCTTTTGTACAGGTCTTTGTTACTTGATGATGTTGAGTTGATGGAATGGATTAAAGGAACAAATCATTTTTTCCTTAAATGCACTTACCAACTGTGCCGTCCTGCTTATTATAATATTTTTTAAAATCATCAAGAGTTTATGTTTCTATAACAAAGAGAGCTAATGTTTGATAACAACCCTCATGGAGACACCTGGATTTGATGAGAACTCCCAGGCACAGAATGATAGTCCAATGTATATTTGGAGATTTTGAGGGTTCATGCTATTAAGATTTCTGTTTATATAGAACCAAAGTCCTCCCCATAGGCAAAAGTAAATGGCTAGATATGGCTTCATTGGGCTTGTGTTGTAACTATTTGTATGATGTATTTATGTTTTCAACTGTCACTCTGGCAGTATACCACACCATCCTCTGGGTGAAAGAACACTCCAAAGTATTCAAACATGAGAGAATAAAGTATTGTCTAACGCAAGATCAGTTCTTTTGGTTTGCTCTTGACATAGGTGACATTGTCTGAGTTGATAGCGGGCAAAAGAAACAAACAAACAAACAAACAAGGATACATTTTAAGCTTTGTCAAGCAGATAACAACCCTGAGAGTGAACTCAGGTTGTCTGTGTTAAGAAATTTAACAAGTTAACCTTACCTTACCAAAGTAGTTTTGAACTTTTAATTTGTATCAATATATATCTCAGACTCTTTGCTAAAATTGTCTTACAATTGTGTCAAATGATTTGATTGGTTGTTTTAATGCTCTTTGCTCATTATATATTTACTCACTTTAAATTAGTCTTGTTTTTTTAAAATCCCAGTCTGTTTCTATCTATAGGGGGACCCTTTTTTTTTTAGTAAAAAGATGGTGCAGCGTTATTAAAGACATAGTAAAAGTTTTTTTTTTCCAAATGAAACTTTATTATTGTTGGTATCATCATGCACTAATGTTAACTTATCTGGGTTAGAACGCGACATATATGCTTGACAACCCACCATACGATAGATGACATGAGGAAAAGTCGAGTCAGCTGTTGATGAAGTAACAACTTATCTTGGCAGAGGCGCTGTTCTTACATCAAAAGAAGGAGAGAGATACGAGAGAAGAATTTGATTAAAAGGGCAGACAGAGTGGGAGATAGATAACAAATAAAATGAATATAAACATGTTTTTGTAGCATGCCATGTGTTAATGTTAAAACTATGTATAATCTCCTGCCCCTAAGTAGAAGTATCAAAGTAAGCTGTTGCTTTCTGTGATATCTCTACCACCTTGGAGTCAAAGAGCGGACCTCCCCATTCCCACCTCCTAATGAGGCGTCTTTTATAGCCACAGAAGTTCCAAAAGGGTGCTCATGGTCTTTTTCTAAGTGCACTTGTTAGTATTAGACACCTATATAGAGAGAGGTAATAGGTATGCAGTATTCTTACTCCAAAAAGTAGCAGGATAACGATATAGAAAAGGAGAGAGAATAAGAGATACACAAATATCATACAAACATTATACCGAAACCAATGGCGATGTTATGCTTTCCCTAAAAACCGGAAAACTGGCGTAATACTCCCACGTCCCACATCACCAATGGTTGACAGAGTATCCCTGCCTTTACGTAGAAAATGAAAAATATAATAACTTTGAGTAAGCACCGAGAGACATTATGGCAATTAGTCCGATTCAAAAATATATATATGAATATGTCGTATCTATACTTTTTTAAATCAGTCGTGTTTTTTTACTCTTTGTGATGACCTTAAGACTTAATTGATTTGATATTGTTTTTTTTCAGTACAAGACATTGTGTTTCAACTCCAGAAGTTTGTCACAGCCATGGCCAAGTATCACACAGATTGCCACATTGTCATGAAGACGGCCGTTGTGTTTCCCATAGAAGTTGACCTATCCAGGGGAACCTTTACTTATGATGATGTCAACAATTTTAATGACGGAGCAGAAGATGATGATGATGAGGATGACGATGATGAGATGATTGGAGGACAAGATGACAGTATACATGAAGATAACATCCTTACCGGAGATTTATTGAAATGAGAATAATCAAAAGTAGATTTAGAATTTTACCTTTCATGCAAAAAGTGTGAAGAACTAATTTTTTTGTTTTTTGATTTTCTTAAAAAGTGTTAAACACACATTTTTGTTTTTTTAAACCCTGGGAAACATGCCTCAATTCCCTTTTAGGTGTGCAAAGGTGCACTTTGAATTTTTTTAAATTTCCTGTTGGAACCCTAGAGAAGTCTATTTATTAAATTTACTTAAACTTACAACACAAAATTGGCATTTTCACTTTGGTCAAGGAAGGAAACTTGTGTTTTCTCAAAGGACATACTTCCAATATTTGGGTTTATATTTATGTTTTGATAAATTACATGTCACTTTTTGATTGAGCAATGAAACATTTTTGTTAATGACAAACAAACTTCAAAGCTTCCATAAAGATTTGATCGGAGGACATTACGCGCAATCAAGGCAAACATGTTGTCTTGAGGGAGCATACCTACTTTTTACTGTATGTATGACTCTTGAAGGTTAATTTTGACTTTTGAAGAAAGAATAATTATTGATCTGAAATGTTAAAATCTTAGAAAATAACAATTTATTGAATTTGTGTTGTTCTTTTACCCTAACAAACTTACAAAAATTACCCTGTTGAAAGTATTATTGTCAATTATGTGTAAAGTTTTAGATCTGATTTTTAAAAGTTTAGAATAATGTTAAAAAAGTTATTGTTCTTTATGTTTGATGTTTTACCATTATTTGTGTTCAGATCTCTTGTTGTGTGTTTTTGTACAGTGTACAGCTGTGGGGGGCTCAATAGCTTAGTAGGTAGTGTGTCTGCTTACCACACGCATACACCAGGTTTGATTCCCGGGTGATTTGTGGTCATGATTTGTCTTTGTTTACCTTTAATCCTTAAATACCAGTAACATAAATTAAGGCCATCCCTACAAATTCTCTGACCTCGGTCTTATTGACAACACATGTCATTACACTACTTTTTATAACAGTTGTTGCCATCTCAGACAAAGTTAAACCTGGTTAAGAATTAACCACATTTTGGTTGATTTGAATTTGCTTTGGTTTATCATCATCTATTTATAGTTCGTCTTTCCATGGCAAGCCAGAGGTTGGACTGGGCTATGCAATTGCAGATCTCTGTCTTTGTTTCTCTGTGAACCCATTGATCCTCAGTGATTAGCTGACTTCTAGTTTTCAGGGGCAACTGTTGGAGCAGCACCTTGGACTGTCAAGTACTGGATCTTCTTTAGCCAGCTATCATTAGTTCTTCTGTATATACTGCAGGATCAGAATCACCTCAGTCCCCTTTGCTGCAACACATCCATGATTAATTTAACACCAAGCTGTCTTCTCAATGTATCAGAGAAGGGGGATCTTTACCAAAGACACTGTTCATCCAGCAAAGCTTCAACATCTCATTTCAGTAAAGTAAAGAATATCATCAGCATTTCTAATGTATGATGTTTTAAATCTTATCATTTCCACACAGTGTGTATGGGATGGGGCACACAGTATTTAAAGAAGATGATAAGTTTTCAATTTTAGGGTGATTTTTTAAATCAATATTTTGTGTATATGTTTTCCTTCCCCAAAGATTTGAGCTTTAGCAACCAAGTAATTTTTTTCTCTTATCAAATCTGATTTTTATGTTCTCCATGCCGCTACGCATTATTAACACATAGACTATGGCTTTATAATTACTGTATTTCTTCAGTGTGGACCATTTTGTATTTTTCAACTTGTTTTATTTTTAAGATTTTTATTTCAGTATCATTCCAATGCAAATCCAATTATATTAAAGATCTGTGAATAATCTCATATTTGATTGTCATTGTGATAAAATTGTATAAATAAATGTTGACTGTATTACATTGTACATGACAAAGGCAGGACTTGACACATTATTGGATCTCTGTTTTATTGAACTTTTCTGTTTATTTAAGAGTGAATATTGTCCTCATTCCATACATTGATTTACTGGTTTATATTATTCTATTCTCTATGTGCAATAAAAATGTGATGAAATCCATACTTTGTTATTTCTGTTTAAATCAGTCATTCACACCTGCTTAAAAATTGTAAAAAGTTGAAAATATTGTTCTGCTTTATAAGTTATCAATTTTGACATTGGGATTATTTATTTGATCTTGAATGTATAAAAATACATTGGAATTATATAGTCTGTTAATTTAAACATATTTTCTATATGAACAGTATTTTTCAAAACATAAAATAATGATGTGCATAATGCATAGAAAATGTTTATTTGTCCTAATTATACCCCTAGATTGTATTTCTATATAAATCAATGTATACAATTGTGCAAACCACTTTCCAAAACTACGGGTCCTGACTTTTAGGCAATTTAAGAAAAAATTGCAGTAACCAGGATTTGAACAACAGTCAACCGCATGGCAACCCAAACCTGACAAGTAAAGGCTAGCTGGCTTCCTTTCTAAGCCCCAGATTAATACCGCAAAAACCTGAAAATATTGCTATTGCCTTTGCACAGTTACTGCAACCCCGACTTTGTGAGCTCAAAAAGTGCCTCAGACTGATTTCTCAAAGAAAAAAAATAGTAGGAAACCTATTTGACATCAATAAATGAACAACAATTTAATTGATAATGACTAAATAATATAACTACTGTGTTCTTTTTTCTGTCACCATGATCATCAAAGCCTTAACATGACGCTTGACTTCTTGTTGTCAGTTTTTATTTGCAATCCTCAATTCAAAATATTGATACAAGTGTAGCTATTGCGCTTGGGCGAAGGAGACCTTGTATCCGTTGTTGCGTTTGTGTAAAGACTGATTTTGTAATACACTACCAACAGTATTTATTTAGTTATCCAAGTAAAGTGCGACTAGTGACTTAAGATCTCAAATAGTCGCAGTATTTACAGGTTTTTATGATAAATAAAATGTGCATTGTCGGTGATCAATGCCGAGGGCGCAGAGACTCGTGGACTGCGTCATCAAAAAAATTCACAGAATAAGATTTTCCCTTTACAGGCCAATTGCTGTTCAAACGAGCTAAGGGCTATATTTGCTAGTGATTCTATGACTAATAAGCTTTTAACAATATATTGCAATCAGCGAAAATTTTATTGTAATTTGATTCGTTCAGTGTACATGCAAATAAGTACTCACTCATTTTATGGTGTAATTTAAACAAATAAAACACTGGTCATTGTCCCTGTACGAATCAATTTACAATACAACAATTTGTAACTGCAATATATTGTTAAAAAACACATTTAGGAACCTCAAAAAATAGTTTGCCAAACATTTCATTGCATATTGATTCCTATATTTAACTTTTTTAATTTTCCAAACAAATGCTCTAACAGGCACCCCTAGTTAATATTGACGAACCGAAATTATTTCAAATTTAGAGGAAACTTTTGAAGTGAGATGAAATCTAGTGACTCCTATTTTTGGATCAATCTGTTTATCTTGCAAAGCAACAACCCATACAATAAGCTGCAAGCGTATCCAAAAAACGTAAACAACAAAAGAAAGATTTGAAAATATTTTTCTAATAACATGATCAATAGGTACTGTAAAAGCACTTTTTTCGCGAGTATTTAATTTTTGCGATTTTTGTGAGCTGACACCTGCTTCGCGAAAATTAGATCCTCGCGAAAATTTTCGGATGCAAGTTACTAGTATTATACTGATGATGATTTGAGGAACATACTTATCAGTATCCGCGAAAATGAAATCCTTCGGAATGATTTTTTTTTTGACATTCGCGAAAAAAATCCTCGCGAAAAAATTGCTTTAACAGTATTAAAATATCTTAATCCAGCATACACAAACAAAGTGGTAGCGTCCTTGTGACTAGTTAACTATCAACATTGTTTTCAAAACTTTTCTATAGAGGTCAAGACACTTAGATATTCCCGCCAAACTATGATCAATGACGTCATACAATGTGTTACGTGTCCATGTGACCAATGACGTCATACAATGTGTATTATGTGTACACCTGACCACTGATGACATACAGTGTGTTACGTGTACATCATCTCTTCAAATAATGACATTGTCCTTGATATTGTTCCAGAACTGTTGCCATAAACGCTTGGTTCTTGTTTTGTATTCTGTTGACAAAAATGGACAGTGATAACATGTTATTTGCTTTCATAAATATTTAATTTTATTGTTTTTAATTTAATTCCACTAAGGACTTGGGTTATCTAGCGATTGTAATATGTATCAATCATTTGGTTCAAAATGTTGGGAAAACTTAGAAACGTCGACGCACGGATTCAAGAAAAGAGAGTAATTATTGTATTGCTATGACATCTTTATCGTGTTTTCTAGAAGGTAATACAGTTGACTTACACGGGCGACCACCCCAAATAGGCGGGCACTTACCCTCAAAAGACCATAAGTTCTTCTTTATTTATACCGCAGTAATGGACTGACCGGCCTCCTTACAGCGGACGCCATTTTCTGCAACGAACTTACATTCTGAATAGACTAATTACGGGCAAGATACCGACATTCACCTCTCAATTTACGGCGACTGGTGAAAACTCAAAAAGACAGGAGAGAAAATGTGGACGACAACACCAGTGTTGTGGTCGAGTAGTTCGTTGGACTACTTGAACAGAGTAGAATAGTTGGACATTTTCAACTACTCGAGTAGAGTAGAGAAGCTTCTCGAAAAAAATCTAAGGATAACTACTTGAGAAGCGTAGCTACTCTACTCGAGTAGTCTTTGAGTAGTCACTAAAAATAGTGATCAATAAATGAACAAATTCAAAGGTTTAAGATTGAAAGATTACTGCATTATTTAAGAAAATGATCAAATGTATTAAAAAAATTGTGTAAACATTAACAAAAATTAAAAAATAATAAAAGTTGAACAAAATTTGATCAGTAATATAGAACACAAAATATGTTGATTGCTTTCCCGACTACTCGAAGACTACTCAAGGAGAGTAGTCTTTGAGTAGTGTGGACAGACTACTCGAGTAGAGTAGTACTCAACATTTTTTGCAATTTCTCGAGTAGAGTAGAAGTAGCGAGAAAACTACTTGAGTACTACTCGAGTAATATACTACTCTACTCGACCACAGCACTGGACAACACAACAACTGGCCAAGACACTAACAGCGTAACAACGGTAGAGGTATTGGCAGCTCTTTTCATTTTGAAAAGGTTTTTGGACAAAACTACCATGCTGGATGAACTGGCAACCACGCATCACCTCCATGCAAAAGTATTGAGCCTTCCAAATCAAAACAAATGACAATTACTGAATTCTTTAATTGAAACAAATAATTAAAAAGTAAAAGTAAAAAATCAAAGAAGAAAACAAAAGGAAAATAATTAAATAATTATAGAAATAGAAAAGATAATGTGCAGATGGCCAAAATGTGCAACTAACATATTGTTAAGATAATGTGCAGATGGCACTCCAAAATGTGCAACTAACATATTGTTAAG
>JAUUEB010141459.1:0-14545 GCA_032362205.1 Clione limacina
CTATGATAACAACGTGTTTCTCTATATAATAACCTTGTAATGTTCGCCTTAATTTCACATCTTTCATAAGTTTATTCAACTCAAGTACATATTTTGTACATAAGAGTACAATACGAGATTGATGAGAGGGAGGACCCTCGAAACGCAGTGTTTCCCTTTAAGGTGGGTCAATCAAAAGTACATAAGAGTATAACAAAACCATCAAATAAACAAGTAAATGCAAAAATATATACTAACAGAAATTACTTTGGAAAATAAGCAAGAATACAAAAAAGCAAAGATGTTACTCCATTCTTGGACATACGTTCCTGCACAGGAACCCAGCAATGATATTTCATTTTTGTTTCTGGTTTTGCTACATCATGAATCCTAATCTTATTGATAAACATTGCAGTTCACAGTTTTTACAGTTGATCTATGTATTTCTTGTGGTGAGTATCTAAAACACAACCCTTGCCACAGCATAGTACGACTAATGTATGGTATATGTTTTTTTTTAATTTTTAAGATAGCTTGGGATATTTCTATAGTTAGAATATAAGATAGGGATAGTCTTAGAAGATATATCACTAATATTTTTGAAAATGTAAAATGACGCAAATTCTGCTTTACTAACCTTTCTAGGAAAGACCGTTCTGTCCATTAATATTTTCATTTTTACTAAATGCTGCTGTCCAGACGCCAGGGGGATATGGGGGAAAGTCCCCCCCCCCATTTGAGATTCAACATGCTCTAAATTTGCACAATTTTTATTTAATCTCAAAAAATTTACTTTAATTATATGCTTTTAAATGCTGTACATTTTCATCATTTTCAACCAATTTAAAAGATTTCGCGGCCATTGCTTTCATAATGCCTGCTGCTGTCCCTCCGATTGAAAATCCTGGCTACGCGCCTGCTGCTGTCTATTGTCACCCAAATATATTAAGCTTAGCCAGATACAGATAGATGCGTGTTATAAATATCGTAGAAAGATAATATTCGCTGAATTGAATTAGTTATCCTTAAGACCTAACATTGTTCAGGATAGATTTCCATACTCCCAGGCTTGTGTAAGCAATTTTAGAGCAGTTCTGAAACATTGTAATATTTTATTGTAATGTATAAGAGACTATTATATGCAAATAAGTGGATGCTAGTTCATGGAGATAAACTGTTTGGGATATCATTCACATATGCCATGATTGTGTAGATTGAGAGTAGGCTTTCGTAATCTTCTTTGTCAAAGCTTTGGAAAAGTCCGACAGGATCGGATCAAACTGTTTTCTCTTGTTAAGGCAATTGTTGTTATAAGTTACAACCGTCGATGGGCATTGTTAAGTAGGTTGTTGGTGTTCATGAGGTTATTGTTGATAGTGTGCTCCTAAAATTTAGATTATATCGAGTTCAGCCTAAAAAGTGTTGTTGATGACAACACAGTAATGATTTTACTTCCTGGTTAATCCTCTCGTTGAGGGATTATTAATTTTTTTAAAAATGAACACAATAATGTTACTAGAATACAAGTCGAAGTGGGTATATCCAAAGCTTACGCTGTAACTGTTGGGTTGCACCATGATAAACACTGATATTAAGAGTTAATAGCTGTATAATTGTTAAAAATAAATTATCAATATTAGAATGAACGCCAAAAGACACTGAGGTGACGTTAGTAGCTACACATTAACTCTGGGGAAAATTGTTATAATTAATTTTAAAACTCAAAGAATCCTTATTTTATATACATTTCTTTGTTTATTTTAATGCTCGTAAATATAAAAGCAACGTTTAAGTTGAAAACTGAGCCTGATTAATTAAGAAAGAAAAGCACTGCTCTGCAACGTGTCAAAACTTGATAAAGATTCAACCAAAATGAAAATGAAATTAAAAAAGTATCCTTTGAGGATCGAACCCCGTCTTATTTCAGTAAACAGACATCTCTGTAGTTATCTATCTAACAACTTTCTGATGGGGAATAATACTGAATTCAGATTGCGTTATCTAAATCTTTTAAAATGAGCTCCCTCATGAAAGGAGAAATAATAATCTATATGTTTTAATAGTATACCAAGTTTAAATCTTCTTTTTACTGGCGGAAGAATTTCTTGCTAGACCTTATACTTAAATGAAAGACTAGACGTTGTGGAACTGAAAGGATAGTTTGTTTCCTAATAACTTTCGAAAAACTGTTAAAACACAGTTTTCATCACTTCTCCTGTCCATCATATTATGAGAAGTGGTATATTTTGTTCTGTCCTGTCTGACAGTGTGTCTGTCTTTCTGTTATACAAAAAATGTCTAATGCCAAGAGGGCCATATACAACGTGGATATATGAAGGGGATGAAGTGAGGGAGAAAAAGCCCGTCGGGAATTTTCAATTAGTTAGCCCTTCTCTAAACATTTTCACTGAAAACCCCTTAAAATAACGGGTAATTCTTAAAAACAACTACAAAAAAACCTCTTAAAACAACATTGCTGCACTTTTAGGCAATATACGTTAGCGTTAAAATCACCCCTGATTATAAGGCTAATGGACTCGATGTAAGGGGACACGACTCTAAGTATAATTAATGACAATGTAAGCAGCTTCTTTTATACAGATAAGAGCACGGTTTTCTGCAGTCTGGCTTATATAACATCAGCAAAGCTTAAAATAGTTATTTACGTCATTGTGATTCCCTTTTCTTTCTATTACAATTTAAATAAAACTTCTCACTTGACTGACCAAAATATCCCCACATTTTCCCGAAACATGCCCACAGCAACATTAACAAATTGCAGTAATATTTTTAAATAAAATAATGCTTTTTAACCCCGCTATAAAATCATATGATACACAATATTTCCAACATTTATTGACGACGCTTCAACTGAACAATCACAGCTTAGACATCATACATAACATGTAACATCAGTGCGATTAAAATACCATTTTTATCAAGTAATTTGCCAAGATAAAAAATGTAAGAAAGAAACCGTTTCAATACAAATAATTGTTTAGGTATTGAAATTATTTTTTGATTCATCAATCTTTCCATATTCGAAATAAAGATTTGAGTTTGCCAACAATACGTTGGAATGAAACAGAGCGCTTTTACAAGGTGGACATAGAAATAAAGAGAACACCAGCGTTGTGTAAAAGAACAGGTTGTACGGTATCTAAGCACATTTTTCCAAAAGCTGAAATGAAGTTATTTTCTTAAATTTACGAGCCAACAAATGTCGGAACTGGCGAGAGCATGCTTGGTCTCCTAAGAGGATAACATATGTCTCATGGTACCATCGCAGGCGGCTATTGGTGATCCTATCCATGGACTTGACCACACAACTTGTAAAGCTTATTAGGCGATAGACTGTTATAAGAAAACGAGTATATATGAACCATTTCTTCTGTGCGCATTGGTATAATGTTTAAAGAATTCTTCTCTTAGTGATGAACTTAATATCCATAATGATTCTCCATCATTTTAGTCTACAAACCATATCTTTCAATGAATATTTGGAATACATTTGTTAGATTATTATATTTATAATGTCATTATTTGCAAAGTTGAAAACATGCATTTCTGTATCATCATCAACGATAATTTAAATTACAACATATATTGTTTATGTATCGTCAGCATCTACAGGAAGGTAAACAACAACATAACTCCATCCACAAATATTTTAAAACTTTTTATCCTTAAATCAAGGGGAACATAATTATATTTCACGTATTATGTCTTGATCATCTTAGCACAGAATGATCAATGAAGACGGGATTAAATTTCGCTTTGCAGACGTTTCAAATTTTGGCGTTCAAAATATTGAACTTTACAAATTTACTCACAAAGTCTGTTTTGACCCCAATGACCCCATTTCAAAATCCATTTCGAACACGGAAGTTCAGACACAGTCCTTCTTTTGTTTCACATCAGAATGAACATTTCCCCAGAAGGTAATGTTCTTCTTCTGCTATGTTGAATCTCTAGAGGTAGTATCGGGTGCTTACTTTTAAACTAATAATATTTTTGTAGAAAAGTTTTACATTGCCACTTTTGAATATTTATGATGATAAAATTGCAATGAGAGGGAGCGTAGCGACCAAATCGACGAATTGAGGGAGCGTCTAACGACCCGAAATTCTAGTTCGTAATATTTTCGGTATAACGAACCTATTCTCTAGTGTTTGAATCCCAAATGCTACTCGGCTACTTCTTTTTCACAACCATCCAAGTGTCATAAAAACCAAGCTCACGTGTCTCTTTGATAGATTAAAAAGGACTAAAGCAGAATTAACTCTTAACTTGAAATTTGAGTGTAAAAAAACTTTCAAACACATCCCGTGCTTTCTTACAAATCGATTTCCATCTTTATAAAATGTGTATAATGGACCCTGACCAAATCTAAAAAGTATTCATTGATTGTATACTATCACTTGTTTTACCAGCCTGTAGCTCTTTATAAAAAGTCATGAAATGTACCCATGGGTGTGATATCACGACACATATCTTAGTGAATCACCAAAGGCGTTTCCCTTGACACTCATTTAATTCATTGCACCGTTTTAGGTGGGTGGTCCATAACGTTGTTCAAGTTGTATAAAAGCTATCAATGCGCGTATCAGTGTCAACTGGGAATCAAAGAAACCTTTTCCAAAAATGTATCTTCTTTGCTATCATTATATATACATCTACAGACGAGTGACGATTGTTCCCTCGAGTCAAAACACGGGAAGTGTAATGCGTTTTTCTGTTAACTACATGATACAATTTAACTTTAATTTGTGTGTCTCTGCTTGTGTGTTGTTTAGTGTGCACCGGTAAACGAGTAAACAATTGTGGAATAACAGCTACTGATACCATTCCTACCTAATGACACTTATCAAGTTGTTAACTTTAGAGGATGGTTACACATCTTGTTTACGGATACCCGTAAAATGTGAGTTTTGTTTAATATTTTTTAGAACGAACATTTTAATGACATCTATAGATGTAGCACATTAATGCAAAAAATAGTAATTGACAAAGAAATCCTATGTAAAGACGAGTAAATGCGCTATTTGTATAATAACCGTAAACCATCAACGGTAAAGTCTCTGTATTTCACAAGGTGCACTTTTGTCAAAAATGTTTTGATTATACATCCAGTAATCTCTGGGTGCTATATAAATTTAAATTTATCTAGCAAAATGTCAGCAAGGATATTTTACACATCCCATTGAATTGTTTTTTTAGGAATTTATAAAGGAAAGCAAAGTCATCATCAAAACTTCACACGACTTTACGACCTTAAATCTTTTAAAGACTAGCAAGTTGGTCGCGTCAGTTTTAACCGACTTCCTCTAAAAAATCAGAAATAAAGAAAAAGAGACCCCGTGTATTGACGCAGGTGCTTCGCGCCCTCGGTATTTGGGCTTAACGCCAATATTCCATACTGTTTGGAAGTCATATTTACGCCTCTACGTTCTTCCAAAACAAGGAAAACAATAAATAACGGTGTCAACACACAACATTTGTCAAAATCCTTTAGAAAAGTCTTGGGCCTATTTGTGCGCCTCTACCAACCCTTTACTTAAACTTTTTCGCTTAGCGCCCTTGGTAATATAATCATAAACTATTTATGAATCCAATGACGCCCCTTTGTTTTACTAAAAGATAAGAACAAGACATGATTTAGGGAGTTTCCGAAAAAAGCATTTTGTAGTCAACCTCAGAATATGTGGCTATCCAAGAATGTACGTTTTTATATAAAAGCAGTTGTTGAAATTAAAATGTATTACTTGTTTTAAGGTGTTTTATCACAGACTAGCTTCAGAATTAGTTCAATGACGATCTTTTTTTTAAACAAAAGATAAGAGTGAGACAAGTAAACAATTCATGAACAGTTTATGAACAATCCAATGTTAACATTTTCATGAATTTCTAAAAAATCAAGATAATATTTCGCTTGTCCACTAGGTATTGATATATGGGGAGCTCCCGTTATGGTAACTACGTTCCCTCATCTTGCAATTGTATCACCATAATTACACATATACGGCAGGGGAAGAACGGGCACATTTCTACCAGAAGAAGGAAACAAATCACACATTAACTCTAAGGTATGTTCTATAAACCGGTCTCGATTAGCACATAGATTCATGATGGACACCTCAAATGCTTAAAGAGACTTTGGCTTAACTATAAGAGTCTCTAGGTTTTAGGTTAATGAGGTGAAAACCCAAACCTTCATGTGTTCTACCAGGTATTAGGACCTGTCACTGAACTTGAAAGAGCGTGTACCACATTTGCAAAGCTGTCTCAAAGAGTCTCGGAAAACACGGTTGCAGTATTTAGAGCTTCCTGTGTGGAAGTGATTTTTTGTCTACACATGCTTACCAAGAGAAAAGTCTTATTAGGCACAGACACATTACATCTGCGCAGCCTGATAATGATCTTGGACATCAAGTGGACTGACAGTAGTACCAAGAATAAAGTGCTCCAATAAGCAGGCATCGAGCACATGTACACAATTCTCAAGCAAAAAAAGACTCAGTTAGTTAGGACATGTCAGAAAGATAGAAGATTAAAGAACCCCTGAATACATAATTATCGGTGATCTTTCTACGAAAACAAGACTCATGGGCGCTTTCGTCGATTGTGTAAGAAACACATGAAAGCAAAATAAATTGACACCATATCCTTGAAGAGCGCTGCTGAAGACATAACCCATTAGCAGTTACATGTTCAAAGAATTCTCCTCGAGACTCAGGGAAGATCAAAGAGAACTAGCAGAAGACAAGAAAACTGATGATGATGATGATGATGATGATGATGATGATGATGATGATGATGATGATGATGATGATGTTCGTCCTTCTCAAAGCGAGGAAGACCATGATTCCATTATTAAATACTGTTATGATGATGATGATGATGATGATGATTTATGAGTTTGAATATGACTTATCAGGCCAATTCTTTCTTTGAATAATCGAGAGCAGAATTGGCACGATACGAGATAATTATAGAGGATGATGAAAGAGGTAGAGAGGATGTGTTAGCAGAAGCAGTACTTGGTTTCCTAGCTAACAAGATAACTAGGATGTAGGTCAATAGGGTAACCACCACTAATGCCTCTTTTGTATTGGCTCAGACGTAGCTCAAGGTCTAACAACAACTGACGAATTTAATGCATACACTCCTGAGAATATGTGGAGCCAATACGAAGACTACGCTGTTTTATACAAATCATAAATTGTTTCATTCATTCATTCACAGCATTATACTCAAGCCAATACTTTAAAGAAAGAAGTAAACAGAAGAAATTAATGATAAGTATGTTTTCAGAAACAACTATCTTTCACTTGCACTTATTTCAAAAGTATTTTCTGAATACGAGCATTTTATCATTTTGACCTGATGAGAAATGGTACTGCCTCCACTTGCCTCCTCACGTGGGAATAAAAGCCTTTTCAAATGTGAGAAACTTAATTTCCCAAAAACATGTCATATAGTTCAAAGCTATCATGGTTTCCTGGTACATTATTAATCACAACAATTATCTTGGGGACCAGAGAGTGAAATAGAATAAATAGCACTAAACAAATATAGAAAATATGCAAATATTTGCTTATACAATAACCATAGTTTTTTTTAAATTAGAGTCCCCGGAGAAAATGTCCGTGTGACCTTGAAGGAAAATACATTATTTGATGTTATTAAATAAGCTGTTCGTCCAAAGCAATGCAATGTAAGTGAGAGGAAATTTGATGTGGTATTTATCCAATATGTGTGCGGTCAATTAAAAGACAAGCTAATTACATAATTTAGTATCACGTCTTTGTCCATGCACATTTTTTTATCAACATGAAATTTCGTTCAACTCATCACACAACGGTAATATGCGGATTATTGCGTAAGCCGAAAACAAGCTTCATACAAAACGCATCTACATAGTACAATTAAAGTTGAGTGGCTTCGTGTGTGCGTGAGTATAGATTTGTATACTAGACACAGTTTTGACTATATCGACTCATAGCGTTTGTATGTTATTCGTAGACTACTGGCTTAGTACCCGGTCCTGCCCTGGAAGGATACAAAAAGAAAAAAACACCCTGTATTGGAATTACCTTTTTGTTTAAGCTTTTGTTTATATTTTTTCTGAATACGGAAATATAAATCTGTGTTCATAAGGTTGCGGCTATGATATTATGTGCGACAGGAAGAAGGTGCAAGTCTTTCCATATTTAGTTTCGTGGGATCTTTGTTCTATATTTTCTCAGTAAAATACGCACCAACAGCTTAAAAGCTCATACTCTTTCCTAAAGTTGACCAATTATACTAAATGCTTAACTACACCTTTGGTAATATCTACCAACATTGTATGAAGCTATACCAAGGTTTGAAAGATATGAGCAACATTAAATGTATATACCATGTTTTTTTTTTTTTAAAAGTCTTGGTTGTGTCAATCTCTATTACGTCTATGAGTGTCTCGCTCTTCATCTTTTTTAAACTTATTTCATTATCATTTACCCTAGCAACGCCAAGGTGTGTGTGTGTGTGTGGGGGGGGGTGCAACCCCATAGCTCCTTTTCTCTTTTGCGTCTACAATGAGTAAATTTGTTGTTAACTATTTTGCATCTTCTAAATTTAGCAAAATGTGCATTATAATATGCAACACTGCCGTGTTACGATAAAAGGACGAAAGCACCTTTAAGTGAAATGTTCAGGAGAGGGAAAACACATATCGCAACTTTTAAACTCCCGTGCTTGTTTATAGTTTTATCCAGGACGTAAAGTAAATCTTTTATAATATATACCTCATGTTCATCAAAATGTGCGACTTTGTTTTGCAGAAGTGTGCATACACGAAAAATGACGAAAATTGCACGTTCGTCTTTTTTCATAAACGGGCAGCTGATCTTATATCAGAAAAAAGGCAAACGTGTGTATGTATATTCGTCATTTTATTGTTCAACTGAAAATTGTATCAGTCATGAAATCGAAACAACTTTTAAAGCCAAAGAACGAACGCATGGAGGTTTCCCCCTTCTGTCGTAAAACCTTAAACAACAGTATGACAAAAGGATGATAGTATGGCTGTTAAGTTTCTTTGTCGGACAAAATTTATCATGGTGTTGGACTTTCTTCATTCTTAACGCTAAAAACGTGGTACGAACTCGTGACCTAATTAAGATAGATGTGCAAGACCCGCGTCAAACTTTGCGCATTGATGCGATGATTTCGAAACTGTGGCCAGCTTAGTTTTACCTAATTAGTCGCTTTCGTCCTTTTGTCGTAACACGGCATAATACGATAATTGCTTTGTAAGTTTGTGACTGGGGAGGAAGTTTTGTAGCAACCCAATGTTACCATTGACTATATTCCTTTTGATTTTTAATCTAAATTTACATTTGAAAAACAATCAAATTATTAATTTGATATCAACTAAAAACAACAATTCGATATTTTCAAATAATTCATTTGTGACGTCATAAACTCGTTAGTTTGTATCAATTATTTAATGTGGTGGCTTCTTAAACATTGTTATTTTGACTTAAACACCAAGTTTGTTAACATGTGTCCACACAAAACGATTTCCTGTAGAAACTCGTATCTCCTGTTTTTTGTGGATAATATTCACTTTTTAGACCTGGGTAACTTAAATCTTTTCAATTTGATTCCAGAAGAGTTTATTTGCATTCGTGGGGGATACTTGTGTACATATAAGTCGTGTTAGCTCAGTTTGTGCGTTTGACTCTTCTTATGTATGTGTTTGAAAACAATACTTTTACTTCACTAATCACTAATCTGTTATGGTGTTACGCACTAATAGCAACTTTCCAAGAAGAGACTTAAACGTTTGATAAATAATTGAACTGTATAACAAACTGAGAGCAAGTCATTCTAATTAATTAGCTCAAATCCTGATGAATGCAATAAAAACATCAAAATCAACACAGAATACACACATTTATACAATTGATTATTCTTGTCTACTGCTTCCTCTCTTCTTTTAAGTAACTTTTATGAAAAGCTAAATGCCAAGTAGAGTTTTGTAATTAAAACACCTAACACGAAGACAAGGAAAATACATTTTTAGCAATTACTTTTTTCGATTACACACACATAAAATGAACAAGATTAATGAGGTTTTCGACAAATGTAACTAAATGTCAAGTAAAGTTTTGTAATTAAAACAACTTACACAAAGACGGAGACAAGAAAAAAGAATCGACGACGAAAACAAATATACACAGATAAAATAGCAAGTCTAATGAAACATTCCAAAATCGGAACTAATCAAAAATAAATACATAACTTAAAGCAAAGAAGAATCAGGCTTGCTTCATGGTGAGCAGGAAAAGTAATTAGACAACAAGACGATATCATCGTTTTTCATGTCTCCATCTACGTGTGTAGGTGTTTTAATTACATATTTCTACTTTACTTTTATGTCAAACTTAGTAGCCAACACAACTCTTAAATGGAACGCTAAATGATAGAGAGTGCTAGTTTAACATTTCACAATACAGCTTATTAAAGCTTAGGTTATCAAAGTACACAGGTAGAAGTGGTGTTCTCAATAAAATATAAATAGGGTTGGCCAAAAGTCGCCCCCCTTCCTGACCAATTATCTATTAATTGTTAATTTAGTACATTTAATAATTTATTTTTCGTGTATATTAAATCGTTGACAGAATAAAAATATTCTGATTATTAAGGGTGAGGCGTAACAAAACATACAGGGTTCTATTGTCAGGTTTTACAACGAAAAACCTTACTATCTTGAACGACAGTAGCCGTAGGTTCCTACCACCCAATGCAAATTAATTGTTTTTTGTTGAAATGAGATCATACCTTGCATGCATAACGAATAATTTCTGTTGTATATTATACAGTTTGAAGAAATCAAATATCTTATTTATCAGGAGTGTTGCACAACGAAGCATTGAGGGTACTGATATCTTTTCTTTACTCAAATAGCTGTGATAGTATCCCTTCGGTATTGTTCTGTTCCGCCAAAAAAATCATTTCATTCAAGATCTATGAACGATTCCATATAAGAGAGATATGGCTTGCTATGTATGCCAAAACTCGTATTAATACAACGATTAACAATGAATTGAAGAGAGGGGGTAGATACCTTCTAACATGGACATGATTTCCTTTAATCCTTTCAAGATATTACGTCTTTGTAACACCTGACAACAGTAACCTCTATGTTTTGTCATGCCACGCCCCACATTATCAAGATATTTAGATTTTATGAACTGTATAATATAAATGAGATAACAATTAATAAATGTGTCCAATATGATATCATTTCAATAATTAAGAAAGAATTAGCATGGCGGTGCGATACTTTACATCAGCATTTGTGCCTTGATTATAGCCAATACTTCTATCATAATCCCTTTTTAGTAATTTTACTAATTGCCATTAGTTGAGGAACTCGCTCTTGTTTTTTCTCTAATCTTTAACAAGTCACTTTAAATCTTAGCCCCTCATGTTTCAAGTCATCGACAATCACACTAGTTCCCAAAATGCCGAACGTTGCATAACTCAATGAAAACCGTCTTATGGTGAAAGTGATTGATTGCCTTGTTCTTAGGTATTTAAAGAACATAAACAAGTTCGATGAAACCGTTCCAGTTTGAGTACACATCAAACACAACTTTATTACAAACTGTAAGGCTCTAGCATTTAGAATCTAAATTAAGAGTACTTTCGGAAGACGAATAGTGAAGGGCCTCTAGGTTAAGTCTTAGTGAAGCACCAGCGGTTAACGCAAAGCATATGTTGAAAACATGAGTGTGAAAAAGCAGTACATGATCATTCGGTCAACAAAAAGATGAAAAAGTTTTATGAGTCAATACATCTGCAACGTGACCAAATGTCTGACTCGTCCAACAAAAAATCATTTTGTTTTCTTAACACGAGATCCGAGAAATTAGACTTAAATATAACCATATGCCAGGTACACACAGTAAGTCTGACAGTTCAGAGAAGAAATACATTTTCCTAAATTGACGGCTACCATGTAAGGTTCATTAAAACTGCCTTGCTGTCATATCCTGATTTACCAAGTTTCTCTTTCTTAGAAAGCAATGTTCCATGTACTATTTTATCATTTTAAAAGTCATCTCAGTCATATTAAGGCTTCTATAACAGCTGTTATTTACCTTTTTTTTAAACAAACACTGTTATCATGTTTAGATGTTGTGTGAGGACTGTCACATACGTGATAAATGACTCCCTATTCATGTCTTCATTAAGTCTTCTTTCAGTAAATTGTATGGAATCAGGATGTTCACATTAGGTCATGTGGAATAACGGCTTCAGTTCACCTATATTCGTTGAACAAAATATAAGGCTTTACTGACTTATTTCTATAATATTCAGTTGACATTGGTTGTTATCTGCTCTAAGTAACCAAACTAAGTGTACGTAGAATAATGGACGGTATTTGAATAAAGTGTGCCCTTTGGGACGAATGCGTTACGTATGTCTGAAACAACGTGTATGGTATGCCCGAAGAAAATCATCTATAAAACATCTTTGATATGGCACTTTTGGCATTGCTAGAAACTTACCTTCCAAAAGTGGGTAGAGTTGGTAAATGTGTACCCGGGAAACCTTTCATTAATTTGTCACTTAACTAAATAAAATAATATAACATAATGAATATTGACCTTTAATTACTAAAAAGTGAAACCGGGAAAAAAATATCTTCACCCAGAGAAAAACACGAAGGTAAAGCTAAAAATGTCAATTTAGCCTTGTCTCCAATGTGTGTCGTACAGTCATAACACTGTTGCTAAACGGATTGATTTTCAGCCAACTGAGAAATGTTACATACAATTTGTTTGCATGCACACGCAGTTATCATTCCTTAGTTTCTACTATATATTATGGTCAAAAATATAATGATCTTTTGTAAATGATAATAAGTCAGTTCAAAATATGATATCAGCTGTTCATAAAAGACTATCATGTTTCGGTCGACACCAATTCAAAGTGTGTATAAAAAAGGCCTTTTAATTTGGCAACCAATGATATAATTAATATTTCAAGTTATATAAGAGAGGGTCCTTTTGAATTTTGCTTTAAATAATCAAATTAGACGTCAGCAAAGAAATACATCTTTTTAAATATTCCTTTGTATTAATGAAACCGGTTGAACATGTATATTATGTTCTAATTATTAAATGCAATTATTAGCATAAGATCATTTTTTGCAATGGCCGGATAACCAAACATCCTCTCTTCAGAGTGTTCTAAGTATCCCAATTAATCCTTCTCCATCACAAAATTTAAGTTTAAAATTTAAGAACGGCTTAGAAAGGGGAATTATCAGAAACTAATTCGATGATATAATTGAAATAATGAACAACTATAATGTATTATTTTTTCATTTGACATTTTAAAAGCTCAAGATATCACATCTTATCATATTTAATCTTAAATGTTATCATTCGACTTGGCAAGAAACACTTTGTATTTCATATTTTTGCTTTTAAACAAAAACATTTAACATTGTTAGAAAACACCTTTTTACATAATGGTTCAGGTCTTTGCAGACAATAAAAGAAGTTTTAGTAACAGTAAAGTAAAAGGTTTACACTACTATGGCAAAGACAAATTGAGGATCATTACAAGTAACCAAACATGTAAATATACATAATATTATAAAAAGCTAAAAGCGGTCCAGATGTAGGAACATAAAGTGTTTTTGTTTCACTTCCATTTGGTACTGTACAAAAGTGTACAATGGAGTAATTTCCTTACCAAATAAGTTGTTTCAAAATAGCACAAAAACAATTAAAAAAAAACAACAACAAAGAAGCGTAATGACATACTCGATCTTGCTGGATTGCCCCTGATCGCTTATTCAGTAAAGAAAAGTTAAACTAAGAAAACATTTGAAGCTTACACATCAACGGTGTGTGTAAGGATATACATTATTTCATTTCTCTCATTTCCTGTGTATTTTCCGATTCGCTGGAGATTTGTTTGAAATTTTTTAGTTCTGAATAAAAAATAATTGTTTGTCAAGTAAATTCTGCGTACTCGAGTCGTTTAAATTGCATCTAATCAGCTTGATTTATAAACATAGACAAAGCCTGTCCGGAAGACTAATATTATTGAAATAAAGATCTTCAGAATTGCCATCGTATCTTGTGATACTTAAGAGCTGATAAGGATATTAATATACTTATTACCCACTGGAGCTAAGAAATGTCAAGACCCAGACATATGCTTACCCAGTTTATTTTTCCAAGAATTTTATCAAGTTCACTTAGTACTCTAGAGGATTGGATTGACGGTTGCTTTGCCTCATAGGACTTAATTATATTAAGATCACAACAATCTGAACAATATGTAAGTAAGGTTGACTAATGTTCTAAAATATGTATCGTACTATTTGACGCCAAAGGATAATCGGTATTCAAATACATCTAATCAATACAATCCACCATAAGCCCTAAGACATGTCTTCTTCTTCTTCTTCTTCTTCCTGTGTACATATAGTACCGTGACATACGCTCCGCCCCTACACCTAGACGTATTGGTGAGGTGCTTTCACGCCTAC
>JAUUEB010141569.1:0-14543 GCA_032362205.1 Clione limacina
GAAGGCATACATGATGCATACAATCGACCAATTGGAGAGTGACATTCAAAGCCTTGTTTATGCTGCCAATACAACCAAAATGCCAATAATATTCAAAATGCTGAATTTGTGCATATCACCTGAAAGAAGAAGAAATCAAAATAGTAGAGGGGGAAATCCCAGCTGGTCAGAGAACCCAATTGGAGAGGGGGAAATCCAAGCTGATCAGAAAACCCACTTAGGGAGGGGGAAATCCCAGCTGATCAGAGAAACCAATTGGGGAGGGGGAAATCTGAGCTGATCAGAGAAACCAATTGGGGAGGGGAATCCCAGCTGATCAGAGAACCTAGTTGAAGAGGAGGGAAAACCCAGGTGATCAGAAAAATCAATTGGAGAGGGGAATCCCAGCTGATCAGAGAAACCAATTGGAGAGGGGGAAATACCAGCTGATCAGAGAACCCAATTGGAGAGGGGGAAATCCCAGCTGATCAGAGAAACCAATTGGGGAGGGGGGAATTCCAGCTGATCAGATAACCCAATTGGAGAAGGTGTAATCCCAGCTGATCAGAGCAACCAATAGGAGATCAGGAACAATTACAATTTGAGAGGAAAATGCAAAACATAGAAGGAATACATGATGCATAAATCGACCAAATTGAGAGGGACATTCAAAGCCTTTTTTAATGCTGCGCACACAACCAAAATGACAATAATATTCAAAATGTTGAATTTGAGCATCACCTGAAAGCAGAAGAACAATCAAAATTGGAGAGAGAGAAATCCCAATTGATAAGAAACAAGCATTATATGAGAGGGAGAAAACCCAACTGGACAAGGTCAATCAAAACTAGGTGAGGATATATATACATAAGGGAGTTGCAACACTGTTGTATGTTAGCAAACCTGTTTTCACCCATCTTTTGCCTTGAAAGAATGATCCGTCTGACAAACGAAAATAATAATAAGAACAAAAAAGAATAATAAATAAACCGAGTTAAAACAATGGAAAAGAAGATAAAACTAAGTTTGCTCTGGACCAAGCTGACTCTGTCTGTGTTGATATCAAGCAAACCAAACAAACATAAACATACAAGAGCTGGCAGTGGTTATTGGAAAGAAGGAGGTAAGATAGTTACTTAATCAGTTAAGATAGAGGGTAAAGGTCAATGTTAGGGTTACCACAGTGAAAAAAGTAGGATTTCAGATTTAAATCTGAGAATTGCCACCTGAAAGAAAACCCCAAATAAACAATTTCTTAATTGTAACATGAGCCAAAAAAAACAGTATAAATTACATGCTTTAATAAATCATGCCAGATATACATTCATTATATACATTGACAAATTATGAACAAAATCAAATAATCAAAATGCATGGCAATATAAATAATCCATCTTGTAGACCTCATTGGTTAATTGCCTCAAAGCACAGTAAAGTTGAATTCTTGTAAATATTTTTGCTCCCAAAAACAACATAAGCCATACAGATTGAGATACTCCAAATAAAAATAAAACAATAACCAGTTCCATTGAAATAAAAATAATACTACACATTTGGTTTAAAACAAAAAGCTGATACACTTTTAAAAATCAACATATGATATATGACATCGTCCATGGGATTTAATGCAAAATAATTTTGTTTCCATACAGGTATCACATTTATGGAGGGATGAAAAGAATAAAAGTCATAATTCTTGACAAAATCCTACCACTCTATAGTAAATACCAGATTTTCAGCAATCTTGATAAAAGATAAAATGGTTTTAAGAATAAATTATTTAATGCATCACAAAAATTGAACAAGAAAGAAAGGGATTTGCAAAAGAAAAACTTTTAAAATCACATTTTATGTTCACTAAACATATAGCGTTGGTTTTGCATACACAAGATAAATATCCATAACTCCTCTAAAACCTTAAACAAAGAATAAGAGATCTACTGCAACTCATGAGAATATACCTGTGCTCAAAACCATACACCACATACTTTTCCATCCTTTTGGATGGATTGATATGCATTGAGAAGAAATAATTATACTTTGTATAATATGTCAAGTCAGTACAGGACAATAATTGTTTGTACTTTGTGGCATTTGAGACACAATTTTAATTAAAACAATTATGTTTCGAATACTAAAAAAGTAAATGAGAAAATTCTTATAAAAAACACAGTTCGCCCCCTTTTATTTTCAGTTGATCAACATTATAATGATTCTCCCCCTTTGTATTGATCAACATACTAAATATTACAATTCTCTCCCTTTATGTCCAGTTGATGGACATACATAACATGTTTCTCCCCTTCTTCTATTCACTTGATCAACATGCATTTAATTATTTAGTTGACTGTCATACTTAATATGATTAATCGCTCTTAAATTCTGTTGATTGACTTTACTAACATTGTTGTCATCTATCATTCTGTTTGTTTATGTTTTTGTATGCTTGTATCAAACAGGTAAACCAATAGCAATAAAGCTATTGACTCCCCATAGGACTGTACATACATCAACCTATTACTCAAAGTCTAATTTTTTTTAAATAAAAAGATAAAATCAAGTATTGACAGGAGGAGTTTAAGATAAGCTTTACTGTGATGAAGAAGCAGTGTGGACATTTGGTATTGGTGAGGATCCAAAATCTAAGTGACCTAAGTGACCAGTCTAAGTGACCCAAGTGACCAGTCTAAGTGACCAGGTACCAAACCAAGGTTGTCTAAAAAGATCATCATTCATTTGGTTTGAGGTGTAAAAATAATAGTTAGGTGCAAATCTGAGGAGTGCTTTTAATTACTAGTAGAAATAAATGAATAATTGCACATGTGTTGCCTTCAAATGCAGAGTTAGAGAAAGTTCACAGATGATTAACATAAGTTAGTGATAATGATTGAAACATGTTAGTCCAAAAAGTGCCATAGATTTTGTGAACAGTGCAACAAGGAGCAGACTGAAGTGCATGATGAAGTGCGCTGCACGGTAACACAGCAGTGCAGAGTGTTATACACAGTAGGACAGAGATATCATGTGTATGATGTAACTGTAATACACATGTATGATGTAACTGTAACGCACATGTATGATGTAATTGTAACACACATGTATGATGTAATTGTAACACACATGTATGATATGTAACTGACCTGGAATCTTGAGACTGAGCTCACACTGGCTGCCAACATGTGACACGGCTGCAGCCTCTGAGTGACGTGTGATTCTTTCTGTGATCTTGGCAGATGGTTCTCCTCCAATCTTTACACTGAATGGACTTCCTGATAATCATGACAAAAGGGAAACAATAAATGATGGAGTTTGGCAAGTTAGAATAAGGAATATACCCTAAGTAAGAATTACATCATTTTAACTACATTTTTAACATCAACTTAAATTAGGAAAGGGAGCTAGACATGATTTTATAAAGCTAATGTGCTTATATGATTGTGTCCCTTTTTGAAAATCACTGTCTATATATCTGATGTTTTCTATGGTCAGTTCATCATAACTCTAAAATGTCACAAATGTATGAGCATATGATCTTTTAAATAGACAGTCAAATGAGTAGAGAAAACTCTTTAATATGATAATCATTAAAAAAATAATATCACAAACAATGAAGATGACAAAAATAACAAGCAAAAGAAAGTGTTAATTTTCTAAGCATAAATTTCCACAATTTAAGTCTTGGTAATTGTCTGGAAAAATTAAGTTACAATCAAAACATAACAGTCTAACAAGAACAAATTAGGTATAATCATAAAAATGCTTGCACACCATAGAATATGAATAAAGAAATTATATCTTTATTTAGTCTGCATTATTTCATCTTTAGTGAAAAGAAAAATAACTTACCAGATACATGTTGATCAGCAAACTTGATGTTGATGATGTATGTGCCTGGCTCTGTAGGTTTGTAGGTGACTCTGCATGTACCATCTTCATTATCATGACATTCAATGTCAGCTTTGCTTGGACCCTCAATGGATAGGGACAAGCCACCATAGCCTAGAGAAAGGTTAAACATAATCAAATCAAACATAAACAAACATTACTTTGAAAATGTCAACATCTAGGTTTTTACGACTGCATAACTCAAGTTACTTTATGTTAGGTTTAACTATCGTGCCCGAGGAGCCATGTGAGGACACGGCGAAACAATTGTCGCAAACTGGTGAGTCCTCATAATTCACTGTAACTTTTCCCCTATCTATTATAGGGTCGATACTGTGTTATGTGCAGGCGTAGCTTCGTCTAACCCTGTAGGTGTAACTATCTTGTAGAATGAACAACTTGCCTTTTTCTATTCTAAGTTAAAACAACCATTAAAAAAATATGGCCATTGGAATAATTTCTTTGTAATAATTAAGACAAATGAGAATCAACTTTTAAATATTCAATTACTTCATCCATAAAACCGGTAATGATTTTGACAGAATTTGTTGTTAGAGGGAGATAACTCACAATAAATATATTTCAAATTGTATATCAAATTACGTCCCCTACCAATTTACACACCTCCTGGTTTATTTTCAGCTAAAATATTATATTAAAAAACATGCAATGAAAGCATATCACTTTTTTCAAATAACTTCTCATATCATGATAATCTTAAAAACATCCTGCTGGCATGCAAACATGTTAAAGAAAGATAAAGATACCTTATGACAACAGTAGTTTTTACCAAAGTTATCTTGTTCAATCCTAATGCCCAAAGTTTAACCTTTGAAAGACTGAGCTGATGATTTAAAAGTGTTTTAAAAATCTATCATATTGCGCAACATGTCGAATCTTTTGATGGGGAATGACACAAATAAAGTTAACATAAATGCAACCACAAAAACTTTATTCAACTCACCAGCCTGTGTGGTGTCTACGATGAACTCATTGACCTCGTTAGCCATGCCCTCTTCCAAGCCTTTGCCAAAAACTTTGACCTTGGCAGCATTGCCAAGCTCGCTTTCTCCGACTGTGATTGTGAATGGGGAGTTGGGGATGTGTTTGCCATTACGGAAGACGTTGACGATATGTGGACCAGTTTCTCTGGGAGTGAAAGTGATGCCTGCAGAGAGAAAAACAGTTATAAGAAATTGAATTAAAACCAAAGACATAGGAGAGAACAGTCTAAGCCAGAGGGGTTAGAATTAGAAGAAAAAACATAATACTCATGAAATTTGTTCTTGGTTACAGAAAGGTGAACATTTTAATCAAACTTGATAAAAAATAAGTAACTAAAAAATAAATCCTTCTTTCAAAACCAAACTATTATAAAAATCAGTAGGTGAAGTTTAATGCTGTCAAATTTGTAGGTGGTACAGGATTAAAAAGAGGGTCCTTTAGTTAAATTATTAGAACTCATCGCTTGTAAACCAAATCCCACTTGAGGAATAAGAAGCTGGGTAAAAGCGTAACTTATTAACATAACAAAAAAAGATCCAAACAAAATTGTTTTATAATTAAGGTATGAGAGAATTATGAAAAATTGGATTTCACAACAAACCTAAATGTCCATTTGCAAGACGTTTAAGGAAGCATGGTTCCTCCCGAGCTTGTGGGGAAACAATGGTGGCTGTCAAGTTCTCAATGTCTTGTTCTGTGACCTGTAGAGACACCTCAGAGCTGCTGCCAACCAAAATTTGGTTCTTGCGTCTAGGTTCTCCGGCTGTTAATATAAAAAAAAGAAGAAGAAATGTTAGATTCTTTACAAAAGGTGCCAAATGTATTTTACAATGCAAAAAAATTGTTCATCAACTATTTACAAGATATTATAGTCTCTTATTATATATATATATATATAGATAATCAATGAATAAAAAGTTTTCACTTTTCAGCAAAATTAAAAAAAACATTTATATCAGTGGACATAGTCACTAGTTATTTATATCATAAGCACACAAGAAAAGAAGGAATAAGGTAAGTATTTCATTTTATAATTCAAAAATATTTTTGGCTAAAAACAAAATAATTTTGCTCTAAGGAGATTAAATAATGAAAATGTATTTTTCTTATTTCTTTTTAAAATTTCAGTAAATTTCTTTTTGTAGTTTGGCACCAGTCAATTGATTTAGTTAATCCCCTCTTAGGTTCACACCCTGTATACGAAAAGGGGAGGAAACTTATGTAATCTTTATAAATTTATAGCAAAAATCAAAGCCGATGACATTGGTTTGATGCTTCAAAATCGAGACACATATATATATGACGCCTCCAGTTGAAAGGTGCCACTTGTCACCCTTTTCAGGTTTGGGATACTGCCTTGTTAAAGTGATTAGGGGGTATCGTGCTAAACATTTTGTGTTCATTCAATTCTTTTCCCCAAACCATTTTACTTTGATCAATAATAAAGATTCTGGTAGAAATTATTATCTTTTTTGTGTTCAAATCTCTCACATGACGTTTAGGAAGGGAGATAAACAAATGACTTAAGGCTCTAGCCATGACGTTGAGGAAGGGAGATAAACAAATCACTTAAGGCTCTAGCCATGTCGTACTCACGTGTGACTTTAGATGTGAATGGTGAGCCAGCAATGTGTTTGTCAGCAAACTTGACAGTGATCTGGTAGGCACCGGGGGCTGTGGGCACGTAGGAGACAGTGCATGTACCATCCTCATTGTCCTTACACTGGATCTCGGTCTTGCTGGGACCCTCAATGGCCAGAGATAGACCACCTGCAAAAAGTTAAAGTAGATTTGTTCAATAAGTAATTTCCTAAACTTAACTACAATCAAACTTGCTTAAACGGAGCACGCTAATGCTGATTTTTGCTTAAACTGGACAAAAACATGACTCTTATTTTTTGTTACTTTAAAGCATATTTTTAAACCAGACAAAATCCTGCTTCCCAAACATTTCATTTAAGTGAGTTTAGCTGTATTGATCACGAAAATGTACACTGTATCAATATCTGAGAGAAAAATCAATTCAAACAAAATTTTTAAGATTCATACAATTAGGAGTTTGTTATTCATGGAAAACAAAAAAAATATTTTCTTTCTGTACTCCTATTTTGTTTCTCATAAAATATGGACCCCCATTACAGATTATAAAAACTGCAGGCCCCCTTCCTTATATATTACTATTAATAAAGGGGTCCCCAAGATTCTTTCAAGACCCCTAAGTGGAAAATTGTACTTTAGAAGACATTACTCTGTCAGTATGCCTTGTGCCTATTTAATCAAATGCCAATTAACATACCTTTAAGGAAACAGAAAATAATGATATAATGAAAAGTTAATTATGATCCAACTGCAATATCATTATAGGCATATAAGAATTGTGTTGACTGCAAAGTGTTAGGTAAAAGTTAAGTTAAGTTTTGTAATTAAGACACCTCAAACGAAGACAGAGACAAAAAAAATTGCAGCATCGTTGCCTTTTTCAAGTACACACAAATAAAATAAACAAGATCAACGAGACATTCCACAAATGGAGCTAATCAAAAAATAAATAAAAAACAAACATAACACTCAACCCAAATTAAAGCAAAGGAGAATCAAAACTTAGCCTATAATATAACTTTTTATATAACCATTCTTTTTGCGGGTACTCTGAGGCTTTTTTTCCTTCTTCTTTGTTCATCCTTTCAACTGAGGTACCCAAAATAAGCTTTTTCTAATGGAGTCTTCTTTTTCTTCTTTTTAAATGAAAACGTTGGTGCGTTTGGTGCTTCAACCATTGTTAAGTTATCTATTTTATTTTCCTGTTCAACATAAAGGAAGCCTGAAACTAAGTTTTAATTCTCATTTGCTTTAATTTGTGTTGTGTTTGCTTTTTATATCTTTTTTGATTAGTTCCATTTGTGGAATATCTCATTAATCTCAATTCATTTTATTTGTGTGTACTTGAAAAAAGCAACAGTGCTGAACATTTGTGTTTCTTGTCTTCGTTTGAGATATTTTAATTACAAGACTTGACTTGACTTTTGCAATATTATTATAGATGTGAAATAAGAATTTGGCACAGTTACATTGCATATTTTTGTTCAGTTTGAGGATTGCATTGTTATATTAGATAAAAGACAAATTATTTTTCAAAGATAATAAAACTTGTTTTGAAAAAACAATCATAAGCTCACCTGCTCCGGCATTCTTTGTGTTGATGGTGAACATAGCATTTTCATGTACAACTCCGTGGCTCAAGCCAGGCCCGTAGGCTGTGACAAAGCCAGAGTCAATTGCTTCTACATGGAACAAGAATGGGCTTCCTGGGAAATAAAAAAGAAACAGACATACCATTTATTCTCAGATGAATTTAACCGCACTTTAGAATATCACATTTTTTAAACCTGAAACAATATGAAAAAAATAATTCCATTTAACTTACATGGTTTCAAATCCATAAACAAGATTTTTCATCAATCTGCAATAAAAGTTGAATTTCTCTTACTTTTCAATACATTTTTGGAGGGTTTTAAGAAAAAGTTCCAGTCTTTAAAAAGTGAACTATTTATATACTTTATACTGAGAATGAACAACAATTTTGGTTAGAATTTAAATCTAAAGGAATAACCAATTTAATGCTACTGTTACCTTCAATGCCCTCGTTGTTATACTGCATGTGAAGTTCATGAAGACCAGTCTCTGTGGGTTGATATCTGACTGTGACTGTGCCATCTTTGTTGTCCTCAATGTTGGGGTAAGCACGCTTACCGGACGGCATCACAACAGTTGCTGGGAAAATGATTTAGCAATATCTAGTGAAAATATCCCCTTGAAGATTTATGAAAGAAATAATAAAGCAAATTGCCTTCAATTACAAAAATAAATCTTAGAAAATCAGAGGCATATTTTTCAAGGATGTGCAGGAAAGTAAAGACAGTTTAAATAGATTTTTACATAGGAATCAGAAGAATTGTTGGTCTATCTAGGCAAATAAAAGTGGGTCATTTTGTGGTAGTTTACTTGCTAGTGTATCTAGATCAATTCTTATCTTCAGTTCCATGATTCTAAGCTACTTCTAACTTATCCAACAGCTTACTGTTCAAGCAAAAGTTAAAAAATAGACAATGCATGTTTACTTCAATTGAGCAAAGGAAAAGCACACAATTGTAAATGTGATTAAGAAATTTACAATTGTTAATTTTAATATTTCAACAATGAATTGTTTGCTGCAAAGTTGGTAGCATGTCGACAAATAAAAGATAAAGATAAAAAAGAATAAGATTCAAGGACTATGGCCAATATGAAGAATTATGTATGTTATTAAAACTTTCAACTTTTTAATTCAATTTTAATAATGTGAAAACAAATTAAGTGGTAGTTTAAAGAGGGAAGAAGAACAGTGGAATAAGAATGATAATTTTAATAGACACCTCAAATTTTTATTTCTATTTTCTAACTGTCTTACCTGAGACAAAGTTGAAGATTGGTCCAACAGGAAGTGTGAAGTCAACTGGTTGGAAGAGACCAGATCCTGGAGCAGCAGAGTGAGTTTGGTCAACTGAGTCTGCGCACATCAACTCTTCCTCGAGTGGGGCAACCTGGAAAGAAAATCATATAATAAAGTAATAATTCTTTTTACAAATATCATTTTCTAAACATGACGAGAAAAAATGTATATAATCAATGCCATACAAAAAGGAATCAGAAGCATTGCAACCAAAGTAGCAAAAAAAGATCAAGTCAATGAAATTTACCTTTTTGAAATGTCAAAACACAAGATTTTTACTAACAACACTCTTTTGTTACTCTTTTTCTATACAAAATGTATTATATTAATAAAAAATAATCAACAATGTAAATATTAATAAAACTAAGAAAAAATAATAGCAAAGCAGAAAAAAAATTCATCACACAATAAAACTGTTATGTTATGTGCATGTGGAATCTCGTGCTCAAATAATATTTAGTACATAGTCTGGAAATGCTCAATTGCAAAAGAAGTTCCAATTCAAGAAGTAGAAGCAAAACAAAAATTGACGGGTGGCATAACTTATGATTTACTTTTCATTTTATACATCTTCTACCCCAATCCATATTTTTCTATTTTATCTTTATCAACTGTACAGTTATAAGATATTCCATTTCCAAAGAATAAACCAATTTACGGTGTGTTTCTCATCATCAGCTCCAAACAGATAAGTATGTCTTGACCTTTGCAGTATGACCCCAAGCAGCTTTATAATTGATCTGAATACCCAAAGGCTCTAAAACTTCTTCGACACTGAATACAATTTTTAAAAAGAAGTTCCATCAAGAAAAATATGATGACTGAAGTCTTCTCTTCTCCTTGTTTTAGTGTACGCTCAAATTCAACACACTGGATATTATTGGCATTTTATACTAGGGCGGCAGAAAATATTTTGCCTTACACTGATTCCCTTCTTGTTACTGGGGTTTGCTTATGTCAACTTTGGATATATCAAAACAATGGCCGCAAAGCGACTGATTTAAAAAAAAAAATAGGATTAAATTATGCAAATTTAAAGCACTTTAAATCTCAAATGGGGACCAATGACTGCAAAGCAGCCGAAATTTTGAAAATAAGTAAAAAAAAATGTACAAAACTAGAGCATTTTGGATCAAAATGGGGGGGGGGACATTTTTCCTTCCTTTTCTTCCCTTACCTTACTGTGCCCCCCTTGCCTAACGCTGATAAAAACTTTCTGCCACCCTGTTTTATACAGTCTTGATACAACATGTGAACATTTTGATCACATAAGCAACCTAATCAAATCAACTCAATTCTCCAACTTAATTTGCCCCATTCTAGAATG
This sequence comes from Clione limacina, assembly GCA_032362205.1. Classification (NCBI taxonomy): domain Eukaryota; kingdom Metazoa; phylum Mollusca; class Gastropoda; order Pteropoda; family Clionidae; genus Clione; species Clione limacina. The sequence continues at coordinate 10,686 of JAUUEB010141569.1, forward strand.
TTCATATATTGCACTTGACCTTTTGACCCTGCAGTTCAATTCTAGGCTGTTTAGTTTATATATTGTCCTTGACCTTTTGACCCTTCAGTTTAATTCTAGACTGTTCAGATAATGTCTTTGACCTTTTGACCCCTCACTCACCTTTTGTTGAGCCAGGTATTCTTCATATTCTTCTTCCGATACAGCCTGATAGGATAAACAAAGGGAAACAACAAATGAGGATCATGCGCAACATGCAAAGGGAGACAACATAGTTCAACATTTTGGTGATTTAAAATTAGTTTAATAATTGAGTTTTGGTAAGCAGGTGTGTGAAGTCAATAACAAAATGTGATGGTAGTCAAAACCGTGAAAATAAAACACACACACAATAGGTGCTCAGTTTATTACACATGAAATGTAAGCTTAATCCTGGAATAACCCCTATTACAATCAAAGTGTGCTTTAAAAACAAAGATCTTATTAGATAACAGATAGTAAGCATGAAAAAGAAACCTATGTCTGTCTTTAATACACGCTGGTAAAACACTCAAGTTCTGTTACCAACACATGATGAAGAAGAAGAAAATGACAAAAACATGAAATGTCAGCAAATTCTGTTCAAAATATGTTAGAAAGTCTGTAATGAAAGCGATAGGGTGATATGCCAAGGACTGACTGCTGTCGATATCACTCTTTCTAACAAAAAAGGTTTTTGAAGAAACATTAAAACGACGGTAACAGCATACCTACTATTTGTTGAGGTAGAAGTTAAAACACCTTCCAGAATGTACACAACTTTAAAGGTTGGAATGAATTCAAAAGATCAAAAGTGTTTGAAACAATAAAGTAACATATCACTAGCTTTTTTATCTTTGTCTGTCTATTCACGTAGACTATTTCGTCGGCGCAAAAAGGTAGGCAAATTACGATGAATACGACACGGTTTAATTTACCGCCAGTCAAAGGGAGTTAAATCAGATAAATGTATTGTGCCAAGCAGACAGTCTGAACGCCAAGATTCATCTCCCTTGTCCAGACGAACGGCAGCCGTAGAGTTACTCCGTCAATGAGCATAATATAAATCATCAATTTTGTGTTTACATTTATCTGAATAATACGTAGATCTAACACCCAACGATTCTAAAAATTCCCAAATCGACATTTCATTGTTCTCATTTTGTTTGATCACAAAGAATTATTCACATATCCTACACGGCTAGAATCTCAAATCTGATATCAAAATAAAGATAGTAGACTTCCTTTGTTTTTGATAAGTTAAATACTTTCAAACAGCTGATATAACTTTCTGTTCCACTAACTTCCCGACAAAAGTTAATGCAAAAAAAAAAGAAATCTCGCACCTGTGCCCCAAGGCCAAATAATGAACTTTTCAACATTACAAAAGAGCAGCACAAACTGAATAACGGTAATCAAGAAGGTACATATCGGGGTTAAGGTATTTGTTATAATGGTAAATAATCTCAAATCGGATATATATGTATAGCTTTAAGAGGTGTGTGAATACCACTCTGGGGAACAAAAAGATTACTTGAATGTCCAAGGTTCAAATCCCAGCTAAAGCGGAATAAATAAAAACAACACCAGGAGGTCACCCAGGAGTCATGACCTGGGTGGGCCGGACTCCCATAGAGTGTCAGGTAGGTAAAGGCCTGGAACACTTTTTCGAAGGGACTTCTTCCTCTGAGGATATATCCTGCACTCTTGCCCAACAACAAGTTTCCAAACACTGTGACCCTCACTGTAATCAGTAATCACACCCTATCTGTGCACATGTGCTACTTACTCACCAAGAAAGAAAATACACTTCCGGTTGTTTTTTAATCAGTTAATAATTAGGTATAATGTAGGTTAAAAAAAAGTTAAATGTTTATTTCTGTTCACATTTGTCTACCTCCCACCTATGCAGCATCAAAATGAAAGATTTGAAATTCATAAACTATGCTTGAGACTTAGAAGAAAACGAAAAAAGTTTAATTGACCAAACGGGAATTAACTTGAAATACCATCTTCCCCCTTTTTGAAGACGACCTAAACCAAAAAATACAATGTGATAGAATGCCGAAGATACACGTTCAATTTCGGTAAAAATGTTAAATATGGCGAATCATTATATATATCAAGTAAAGAAAATATCCAGCAAATAACAATCTATATAGAAACCAATACACGATATCAAAAGACACCTGCATTGCATATAAGATATTATATTATCAATCAATTCACCAGGTGCACTCTTTTGAAGACGAGATTGAATCAGGCTTAACATAGTCTTGAAGAAAGCATATCCCATGGACATGAAAATGCACCAAAAGTAGATATTATAATAAGATAGTAGACTTCCTTTGTTTTTGATAAGTTAAATACTTTCAAACAGCTGATATAACTTTCTGTTCCACTAACTTCCCGACAAAAGTTAATAATAACACACAAAATGATGGATGAAAGACAATATCCTAAATCGGGTGGAAGATAGAAAATCCATGAAGAACAAAGACAAGTCAATATACAAACATAATGACAAACAAATGTTATCAAGCTAAAGAGGAATATCTTACAAAAAAATGTTCTCAAATAAAAGAACTCCACACCAAGAACTAGATTAAGAAACTGCATTTAGAGCTCAAAGAAACCACTGGCAAATGAAGAGGCCCGAGTCAACCCAGTTCAAATATTAGAAACAATGAAGTGGTAATACTTTGCGAATATTATCTATTGTAGGTATTTAAATGTATATCAGATAAATCAGTTTGTTCTCTTTTATTATGACTTTCCCCTCCAGAATGGGTCTTAATTTTTTTCAAAGTTAAAATATGACAGGGTTATTTCTAGTTAGATTTTTCTACACACAAGCATCAAAATGAATAATTTTTTAACTCATGGCTATGTTTGAGGCTTAGTACGACACAAACACAATTTAAGTGACCAAATGTGGATAACTGGAAACGCCATCTTCTCCCGTTTTACAGACGATATTCTAAAACATAACCCTGTAATGTCATTGAATGCTAAACATGCGCATTCAAGAAGTTAAGGATAAATGATCATCCATTTCTGAATATGCCCTTTTATACTATTAAGTTTAAAAGAATCTGGCCAGCAAATAACAAGGGTCGCATGATTCGTTGACACACACAACCGAGATAGATATAACCAAAACACGATATCAAAAGACTGCTGAATTGCACATAAATGTCCCATTAATTTCACCGGGTGTATTTCTTTGACACATCTCTTATAAAAGCATCTTAAGAAATACAGTTTCTAAGTGCATACGATATATTGTTCAAGCGATATGAAAAGTGTAATTTCTACAACTTGGAGCACGTCGAGAGAATTTCCTCTCATTACGATGATTTATTCCCATCTATCAGCGTCTTGTTTCGAAACTTATCCGGACAAAAAAAAATGTTTTTCTGGTGCTTAAAAGACGAAATATTATTTAATGGGGAGCCTACGTACCTTGACGATCATCAAGGTGTAAAGATAGAAACTCGAATTCTGTCTACGCACCTTGACGAGCCGCCAAGGTGCATATACATAAACTGGTATTTGGGCTGTATACTTTGACGATACATTGGCCACAGTCAAGTTAGCTACATGAGCCAAGGTGTAAGGATATAATTCTTATTCTGGTTGTATACCTTGACGAGTCAAGTTAACTACATGAGCCAAGATGTAAAGAAATAATTCTTATTCTGGTTGTATACCTTTTGACGAGTCAAGTTAACTACATGAGCCAAGATGTAAAGACATAATTCTTATTCTGGTTGTATACCTTTTGACGAGTCAAGTTAACTACATGAGCCAAGATGTAAAGAAATAATTCTTATTCTGGTTGTATACCTTTTGACGAGT
>JAUUEB010141680.1:0-14542 GCA_032362205.1 Clione limacina
TCTTATTGATAACTGTTTCCTGAAACCGAAGCCCCCATGGAACCAAATGTGTAAGACTGACAGTCAACCTGTTTAAATAAATTATTAAATTGTTTGTATCTCTATTATGAATATATCTTTAATCCCCGCTGATGTTGTTGTTTTCGACCATAGTATTGTGATTTTCATTGCTAAAAACAATAAGCTACCTGATTTTTATGGCCGCCCGTCTTAAGTGGCCTTTTTGAATAGGTCCGAATGGTGTCCAATTTGTCGAGGTTTGACTGTATTTGTGCTTCAACTACTACTAAACCCCTAAACCTGATTAGAAATGATTTAAAAAAAGGTTTTGTAATTGTGCGCACAATGTGCTATAAAGGGGATACAAAGAAAATGGGTATAATAAAATGACGACTAGATATTGTAACATAAAGATACCACTTAGAAATATGAGCATTCATTCAATATACCCTAGGGTCTACATTTACCTAACCATTGAACTATTTCATAAATCTTTTTGGTTTGAGTAAGATCAGACGGAATATTACACACAATAATTCGTTTGTCTTGAATCAATGGCACGATCCCTACAATAGCAGACGTACGCGATATATAGCTGTAGGGCAGCCAAGAGTTTCAAAAACGTTTTTGAATCCTGCCAATCCCAGTTGTCGAAAAAAGCAATCTCAATCCCGTATACCTTTGAACTTATCCAATCTTATTATGGGTGTTGTTCTTTTCGATACAAGATTGTCGGAGAAAATGGATTTGATACTAAGAGGGAGCCGGACATAATGAGAAATGGACTAATAAATTGAATGAAAAGAGAAAGAAAGAGAGGTATACACGTGATAGATAGATAAAACGTGTTGATGTCATAAAGAGAAAACCCAAAATGCAAGTTCTCCTTTTATTTTGTTTCTAGTCGTGCTGTTGACTCGGGTAATGCTGAAATTTCAACAAAAAGCATGCACGGTAAATCTCGCACGTTTTTTGTTGCAGTTTGAGCATAACACTCGTATGCTTATATATATAGACATTAAATGGTTGGATACCTGATAAATTATATATTTTAACAATGTCAAGCTGTACCTAGACTTTAGTGTACACATCAACAGGTGCAATGCAATACAATGTTTCATGTACCTGAAGGGATGTGTCAATTGAGACAGGGGTTGATACATTGCTTCTTTTGTTGATATCGCAAGACTGGTTGCATCTGTTACCTGCTATTGCAAACATTGGAAGCTGACGATCGATTAGATATCTTTCTTATGCTTTTATGAATCATAATGAAAGTATTTTCTTAAACTGAATAATGTATAGCTTACATAATATTAAATGTATAGTCTGTGTTCTTGTCTTCCTCTCCCGATTGCACCCCTCATTCTCTTTCCTTCTCCCCTCTTCTTCTATCGTTTTCTCTCTCGCTAAATCAATACCCCCTCCGATACACACTATTTCTATATTGTAGATCGTTCAGACAAACAAACTAAGCAAATAAGACTGAAAACAATAGTTTTATATTCTAAAGACAAGAACGATCATTCAAAAACTTGTCAATCATTTTGTTGGATAGTGGTCGGCGTACGTACCCTATAAAACAAAGGCTTTATTACCTCAATCCCTCAATATTGTTGTATTGACAATCATTCTTTAGAGTTAATAAAAGACTTTCTTTTATTTAGGTGAAAGTCTGTCAATAGACTAGTACCTTGAAGCTGTCATTTTTTAATTAGACAAATACTACTTCTAATGGAACATAGTGATACCCTATTGTAATTGATTGTGATACATTTTTTTTTCATTTTTTGGACATTGTTTTATTTTTAAATAAATGATTATGAGTAGAAATTACTTAAACAACTAAGACGGTGATTACGTCAATGTTTTAGGTATGAATGTGTACTCGGTGAGTCATTGTTCGTCTGTTTGTGCGCGTATCGGATGTTTTGTTGACTAGAGTGTGAACAAACAAGACTTTATAATGGGAGGAAATATCCTTATTGTCAGGGTCCCAAAGTAGTCATATATCCTCCAACATATAAAGTTCCATAGTCAGTATTAAAATTGTGTGCGTGATCAGTATCTTGTTTGATTCTATTCATTGATTTATTATGTCCCCTTTGTCGTAAACACTGTATAGAAAATTGGTCTTAATAAATAGCCTATTGCATTGAAATCGTTTTTTTTCAGTATCGGGGTTTAATTACATTAAGGTAGGATGGGCGGTTGTGAAGGTAATAAAGCCAATGAAATTGATTTTAAGAAGATGGTGGTATGAAAAAGTATAGAGGTAGCAAGACGGTTAAAAGCATAATGAAATACGGCATTTCATAATAGGGAGTGAGTTGTTGATCAAATCATCACTAACTATCTTTAAAACGTAACGTTAAATGTACTGTGTTTAATGTCTCCATCACTACAAGGACTCGAGAGACTAAAGCAGGGAGTGCTATCTCTATTCAAGTCAACTAACAAAATATTTGAGTGGAATTATGGAGACGCGTCCGAACACTAGAAACTAACAAAGTTCTATTATGTCGTGTAGTGAAGTGTTCCTGGCGCGAGCCTATCAGATTTCGCGGATGATATCTTTAGTTTATCTTCACTCTATCTTTAGTACCGATGGGGAATAAAATTGCCGCGGACGACTTCTTTGGGTGTCAGTTAAATGTTTTATGTTATCAGTACACATTGATCAAGCTGAATAGTGAGTAGCCCGCTAACCAAAATTTGATATGAGCTGGATAGTCACATGAACTCAAAGTTTTGACATCAGAGTTGTCAAGTCTCATAACGTCAAAGTTTTCAAGTTTATTACGTCAAAGTTGTCAAGTCATATGATCTCATAGTTCTCAAGTCACATGACTTCAAGGTTGTCAAGTTTATGATTGAAAAATAGAAATAAATTTATCTTTGCTCATTTTCTGTCTATGATCAATATTGAGAAGATATTCTCCTCTGTCTAGTCCCAGCATCAGACTACAGATATATCTTAATCGCTTAATGTAACTGGCTGTCATCTTGAGACAGGCCACTTGACCGCTGGGCCATTGCTATTGATCATCTTGTGGTTTCTTCAGCATTCCACTGCTCACTCTTTCGTATAACGTCTCTTATCATTCATGGAAACACACATGAAATAGACATCTGACATATAATAATGTTATTCTGGTCGGAAGTATTTCTTTGACTTTATCATTATGCATTGTTTTTCTCATTTCCAAGATTGTGTCATAGAGCCACAGACGGAAACTAATGTGGGGAATGAAGTTGTTTTGACTTTGGTATTCTACTTGATTGACTACGGCAATAATCATTGCTGAGATTGTCAGGATAGTCAATGTATCAGATACTCGTACTACTGACAGTCATAAACACGTCATAGACATTATTTTTGCTGAAACAAGAAAAATCAGATTTGTATTTTGAGAATCAAGCGTCATATTATTTTTTTTCAATTCTATCCTCTATTGAATTTAAGGAAAAAGAAGCTAATCGGGATTTTTTATTTGAGAATTTTGCAGTTCATGAAAGAGGTTATTGTGCATAAGGGGTTAACAGTTTCTGGTAAACTGATTTTTTTTTACATTTTTTTTGCTGATGAAGATGATTGCTTTCAATGGTTTAAGTCTTGTATAACGCAATTTGTTTTAGGGCTAGTTTTCAGACTGCAATTAATTTTCTGGTCATTCCTTTGTGATTGACCTTGATTTTATCACTATATAAAGAATTCTCCCTGACCTGGTTAGGTGGTCGCGTGGTCGCTGTTTAATGGGAGTGAAGCACATAATAACAACACAAGAGGTGGCAATGACTTCGTGATTTAATCAGGGCCAAGATAATTTCATCCGAGTTGCTAATAGCTCTACGATAACAAACATACATTAAATAAGACTGGAAGCTCAAATATTAATTACAGCTAGATTCAAATCTTCCTTATACCTTTTAACCAAGTTGAATATGTTCTGGTATATATGATGGATCCTTTCTTATTCCTTAACGGTTAGTATTTCGAAATACACTCAATAGTGGTTTCTTAGTATATAACAGGCACGCTTAACATACACTATCTATTTCTTTTGTCATGAACTATCACAATCTTCTAGCTAGTGTAATACAAATCTTTAATAAGGGATCTCCCAAGGCACAAATTCAATCTTCATTATTTAAGAAGAACTATTGTTAGTGCACTTTTTAGCCAAGCAGTGTTATATTACGTTAATCGAATCTTAACAATTTATACGTAGCGATACACTCAACAGGCTTGTCTTTGTCTGTAACAGACACACTTCACATATATTATCTATTTATCTTGTCATGGTCTATCAATAACTTTGAAAAATCAATACAACAAATCGCTTTTGTAAAGAATCACCCGTGTTCCACGTATTCAGATTACCATAAGAATATGTAGATTGTAGATATATCTTTTTTGTTTATATTTCTCTGACTTTGAAATGATATATTTTTATTATTCAATCGACCGTTATCGAGAATCTTGTAATAATGAATTAGGCATATGTCACGCTTAACCGACTGGTAAAGCCTAAAAGTCGTCATACTCTGTCACGGCAAATAAGAAACTATGTAGTAAACAAAGTTTAAGAAAAACAACACGCCTGAACAACTTGTAACCACACAAACAGGATGTTTGTCTTTAACAGTCTGTCGAACGCAGAATATGAGATAAGGATTAAAAAATTACGCCTTAAGTGGGATTCGAACCCATACCAGTGTAAAACTCGACTGCTCTTCTCGTAATAATATATTGCTCCACTGAGCTACCCGAACAAACGTCATAACGATATGAAAAGTCTAATGCGATTTCTTATTTTGAAATTTATATCTGTAAAGTATTTCCAGTCTTTTGGTAACCTACAATCGCTTAATTTCATTTTATTACCATTACAGACCATAATAATTTAGAAATATAAAATGTCAGTCTATAAAGTATGCGCTTGTAACTGACTTTCTTATTCATTCGTATATTTCTATAGTTACACATCCTTTTTCACCTAGGTAGAGCATGTTTAGTGCTTAAACACAACTCAAACAATTAACTTTATAATATTAATACATACAAAAGGTTTTGAATTTGAGAAAACTCTAGAACATTTGATATAAATAAAGATTTAATTGTATGAAGAAAGAAGAAGAACAACGTCAACGAATAAAAAAATAGAACACCAGAATTGGAAATTGAATAAGAAAAGATACGAAATATATTGACTAAATGTTAAACGAAAATTATCAAAAAGAGCATTCGTTGCGTTGGCAAGAGAGGGGATATGCAGAAAAGAATAACAACAAAAACTAATTAGATGATATAAAAGAAAAAACAGAGAGAGACATATGGATCGATCGGTTATGTGTATAGAGAAAGTGGTCGTGATCAAAATAAGCACAATTCCCTTTTTACCCGCTCACTTTATCATCTGTAGCCCCAAACCAATTCCGAGGATTTATTGGCCGATGGAGATGACCATCCCCACGGACTCACTCCCAGATATAGACATCTGGATTACACCAACATTGCTCTTGTCCAACCGCTTATCACGTCATTTGTAACTCACCAATCTCAAGTCCCACCAAATGACATTGACCTTCAACATTCATGATCCTCAATTCTCCCACTTGAAATGGGTGGCAATAAATAGTTTGATTTGTTGAAAACTTGCTGACAAAACATTTTCTTTTTTTGAAACTTTCACAACACTCGATTTTTAGTGTAATAAGATGGAAGATTCGATATATTTGCATATATACGCTCTTCGCAAAACTAGAAGGTCATTAGATGAGTTATGGGTTCTTTATTAACGTCGATACTAAGGGTCTTGTACAAAGTGCGATCTTTGTTGGATTCGAGCCATATCCCTCACCACATCCCATCTATAATTGCGTTTGATACATTTGAATTAGTATGAAAATACCCGATGCAAAATTTAGCAATACACGCCTTCACCGTCTGTGAAAACTTAGCCATTCGTTTTGATGTCAATGCCAGTCTGTAATCGTGGCAGTACTCACTATCATGTAATGTAAGGAATTTAACCTTTTGAAAGAGACGTTATCCAGAAATAAATTCAATGGGAAATCAACACTGCAGTGTCTGGCGTTGAAGATGTCCAACCTTTATCCGCACTAAAACTAAAAGTTTATTTTCTTTTGATATTATGAAGGCCTTTAATTATCTGCGCTTGATGTTTGTCTGGGTTGTTTTCCGGGCTACATCTTTTACATCTTACAACAAAAACGATTTTTAAAAATCAAGTTTATAGAAAGATATGTGAACTTCAGAAGTCGTCTAATAAATAAACCAACAAACGATGTGAAACATGTGTACCACTAGCAAGCAGACTTAAAATGAGTATGTTAGAACGGTTAAACATGGTAAAAAAAATTAAATATATTTTCTAGACCTAAGACTTCTTTTCCTTAAAACGAAAAAAGAACCAATAAATCCTTGACCTGAACCAACAAATCTTTAAAATCTTGTAATCGATTTTATTTTTAGTTTAAACAAGTAACATACTGAACAAAATTGATCTCTATTATCACATCAAATAAATTCATAAAATCCAGGTTTTCGAAGATTTTCATTCTGGGGAAAATATTGACTTTTTTCTTGTTAAAAAGAGGAAGGTTTGAGAGGGGTGAGTATCAAGATCACCTTTCATCTATTCATAAAGCCTTCGTTAAGCCTTTCTCCGTGATGTTGTCGCCCCTATCAGCAGTGATCACCTCTAGGCAGTCTTAGCCTACAAGAATGGTAATAGTTCCTGAAGCCACACTTACATTAGTCAAATCGTGGATCACCCTAACCACTTGATCAATTCTTTTGCTGGGTCTTCGTAACCTCTACACCCTCTGGCCTACATTTTACTATTCAGCTTTAAGGTTGTACTCAACTTTGCTGTCTAAACCTTACTTTTTCTTTAACTTTTTTTTATATTTTAGTTGACCTTTAAACAGAGACAGTGAGTCTGAGTTAATGGGGTTCGGAAGAATTGGCTGGAGTCGGTATAAATTGTTTGTAGACGAATTCAGAGTCGGTAAAACATTGTGGACGGGTCGGAGTCGGTAAATAAGTTTGGATTAGAAGAGTCGGGGTCATTGAAGAGTTTCCGACTCAAGATATGCCACACAGACTTGACATATTTTCTCATTTATTGTATACAATATTAATGTGATTATAGTTTTTCACTTTCAAAAAGTGTTCTAATTCTTAATGCTATTCACTTAAATCCAAATGTAAGAAATTAATTGATGTATTTTTGGATAATGTAAGTGTCGGTTCAATCTAAACATGTTGAGATCGGAGTCGGTCCCTTTGAGAAACCTGGAGTAGGAAAAGGGTCGGAGTCGGTCATAAAAAAATTGTAATCGGAATCCACTAGAATTTTAATTTTTCTCCCATCCTACTTGTTCAGTTACAAGATATCGTAAAATTATTGTAACGCTTGTCTTTTATTTATCGTGCAAACATTTTCATTATTTTTTAATTCCCTCGAGGTCGAGTTGTGTGTCCAATTTCTGGGTAAACAGTAAACACTTGAGTGTAAACAAAAACATTGGCAGTGTAATCTTTTATATTCCATGTTAATTGAGTCAAACAGGGGCCACCTTTTGAGAGGAAGAAGCACCAATATAATTAAAATACGTGCGTTTTAAACAATTTATGTTGCAAAATTATTCCTTGCGGTTAGCTTTTGAACAAGTTGATTACATCAAAGAAGGTAGGTGTCGCACTAAAGAACCAAGGAACGTTTTTATCCCCAAAAAAGATGTTCAGATTCTTATGACCTATTTTGAACATTCATTGATTATGACTGTCAACCAATCAGATATAACGTCATTTAAATCTCATGATGTCAAAAGTTTTTTTTTCTTTTACGCTGATGACCCTTAAGGCAGATGTCTCTCCAAAATAACGATGTCCACAGAATCTTAGAAGGTGGAAGGTGGAAGGTGGACATTGACCTCCACATTACTAGGAAATATTGACTATTTCCAGCCGTGATGAGCTGTCACTATGTTTGTCTTTAGTATTTGCTACAGGACCATCAATGGCATCTTAGCTTTGAGTCCCTCTTTTCCAGATTGGGATAAGTTTGATTGAGAACCTTGCTGAAGTCTTATTTTAATGACTCTCGGATGATTTTGCGATAATATCACTCATGAGCATGCTGGAAAATGTCAATTCAAGAAAAAATAAAAAGAATGTGTTACTTGCATGTTCATTAGTCATCGTGTATCATCATGGTCGAATGAGAAGGAGAAAGTGTCAATATTGGAGCAGGCAGGATGGTGATAGATTGCGGACAGAAAAGATGAAAAGTAAATTGCAATACCGTTCCAGTATTGTATTGCGTGATATTTATTATAATACACAAGCTACTATTACAATTAGTAATATATGTATATGAAAGGCCGTAATTTCCTTGCTGATCGTCAATCATAATGCAGGAAACTCTTTTTTTTTCATTTTTAGTCTCTCTACATCCTTGCTTCATCCCTATTTACCACGCCCTTTCTGATACTCTAAATTCCTTTCATGCTATTCGTCAACAATCTATATTTTGGAAAATAATATATTCTGTATCATTTGGTTATTTCCTCCTTTTATGAATAGTTTTATTTCTAGATTTCATTGAATGTGAAGTTATTGCAGGAAGTATTTAACCCATATTTATTCTGAGTTATTTCAATTAATCACATAAGTGCCATCATTATCACTTTTATCATTATTTAACACCACTTTATTTTTTAGTTTTTTCAACATAGTCGTGCTTTAAGACCAGGACACAAATTATGTTGTTTACGACTAGAGGCTATTCATCTATTTCTGGAAATCGTTTACTGCTTTTAAGCAGTTGTCAGGGAAACATTTGTTAAAAGAGCTTGCTGTCATCCAAATTGAGAATCAGTATTGAAATTTTAGCTTTCGTGTAGAATCATCTCAATCTCGTCTGACTACTTTTGGATAATATCATTTTCTACGTCCGTTTAGAAGACAGTTTACCAAATCATGTCCCTTGAACGGCCAATCTCATCCCATTACATACATTTCATCATTTCCATCTTCGACATGAACATTGTTCAAATCCATTAACGACGAACCCTCTGCCTACTCGCTGCTCAGATCCATTTATATTATAAACGTGAGTGAGCGAACCTCCAATCACTTTCACATCTATCAACGTTATTTTGGCCGAAATGTGCCCAGTGTATTTCAGTTTGTGGTCCTCGTCTGAATAGATCTTATTGTCCTCCCTGTGTCATCTTTATAGCAATTTGACAAGGGTGTTAAAGAGGTCGTTCTGTACATTTCACGCCACTCAAGATGACGGATTTATTCACACAAGAAATGATCGTTTCACCGAACTATCATATCAGGTTTTTGAGTGGACGATGGTTTTTAATCCAACGCTTTTATCACAATCCTGTTTTGTGTGGATAACATTAAAGTATTTTTGTTGTTGTTAGCTCATTGTCCTGTATAGATTTGAAAGTTGTTTCCCGCACATGAAAAGGAATTTCTTTTTCTGAAGTTTTTGTTAACAAGGGTTTGAATGAAGCGTTTTTTGTTTTTAAAAATTCGAGAGTTGTCGACTACGACAAGAAATCGACAAAAACACCAAGTAAAGTCTACCTTGGCGGGGAGAAGTACGATTCGCATTTTACTACCCCCTTACGACAAGGTTATTTAAAAAATTAAATGTACGATGAATATTTTTTACGGAATACATGTATCTTTGTGTGTGTGTTAAAATTGATCATACAGAAAGATACAGGGACGTGGATTCAGGAGTCGGTAGGATATTTGCTTGAAGCTTTTTTTTTGTGAAATAGTATTAATTATTCGTTATCCCCAAAAAAGGGAATTAACAGTAGGTTTTTTATATTTTCTCGCTAAGGGACATGCATGCTGGCATAATTTGTTAAGTTACGCAATCTTTAAAGGAGGTCAGTTCGATGAGAATATCAAAAGCCTAGTCTCAATCTAAATGAAAAACAAAATTAATCAAAACAAAATGGGACGAGTGGCTTTTGTTCGGTTAATTTCCTAGGTCGAGAGGCCTCTTTTACCACGCTATGGCTTCCATGGGTCTTAGGCTTCCTGGACTATTTGTGTTGTGTTCTGTTTTTGTACTGTTTCACTCTTTGACACTATGACGTCACATTCTTCTACTCCTTCTTTATTTCTACCTTTGTATTTCTTATTGCTTTTTCTTTTAACAGTAATAATACTTTGTTTTGAAAGGTTTTGTCGTTTTTCGTGCCCTTTAATGTAATATAGATTGGAGAAGTAATCAGTATTTGATACAATTTGTGACGCGCATTTTGCACATCATTGTAAGCAGCAGCAGCAACATTTTTGTTATTGACAACCATGTGAAATGTTTGATTTGTATTTAAAATCACATTTTGAATATTAGTATGATTATATCTAGATCTTGACAAGATGATTGTTTTCGGCCAAGTTAGGATTTGCTGCGTTTTGTTTGTGTGAAGTCCGGTCGTATTCTTTTTCATTGTTTGCATCGGAAGCATAGTTTCGCAATCAAATCCTTGGCACCAGGTTGCTCAGGGTGAACCATTTAGTACTGTATCGTGTGTATGACTAGGTTTATGTACTTCCTAACTATATTAATCAGGAGAAATCGAATGTTTCGTACTTTGCACTTCATCATGTCTCTTTATGGTATAATTAGTGTCTGATAAAGGTCACACATGATGCACGTTGAGTGCACTCGGAGGAACTGGAGAAGGGAAATTGTCCTGCAGGCGAGTGAGACTTTACTCTGGATCAGACAGTATTGATGACATGAAACAAGTTAACAAAGCAAACACGGCGCATACGCATAGATGAAATTTGTTCCCGATTAACTGTGACTACGAAGGTTGTCTAATCATCAATAAGTTTAGGATGCCAACGAGGATGTGATTCTAATCAATGTTCCTGTTAGTTTGATTAAGTTCAAGATTAGGGTTGAACTTTGATTAGGTTCCAGTACATTAGGATTAGGTGTGGAAGTTCAGCAGAGGTTCAATAATGATTAATAAGTACGGCTTCTTTTGCGACTGATTTGTCTGGTGTTTGTATTAGGGAAAATAGTTTAAGTCAGAGTTAGCTATCACTGAGTAACAACTGGATTTGCATGGTATGGGCACGTGATGTATGACAAAATCGAAAACTGTAAACGCTTTAACTTGTCCGAAGAGCAGCAATGATGAAAGAAAATGACAATGACCCTAGGTCGATAATCTTGTTCCCCCAAAGGCAAATTCTGTGTTATGTAATTGGCAGCTCGAAATTGGGGTGTCACATGTCCGTTGTATAGTGGCTATGTCCTCGGACTCTGGATCACAAGGTCACTAGTTCGTAGGGCTAACACGGGGAAGGGATCGATGATAAAAAGCTTTTGGTTAAATTATAAACATTGGCTTACCCTAGTAATCCTAGTAATACCCTAGTAGCTCATTTGCCTTTTATTTAATTCGTGTTCAACCTGAAATCTAAGAGGGTCAACATTTACCCCTTTTAATAATAAATGATATTATAAAGAGAGAGAAAGATTGTTCGACACACTTATTATGTACCCGCTTCCGCGTCGACGATCCTTGCCAAACATCACCCAAAAAATTAAATAACATGTTTCACATTGTCGTTTTCAATCTCAGAGTTCAATATGACTCCTGGTCTCAGGTGTGATAATTAATGAGAGATCGATGCTCAACTCATGTTTCAGTATCATGTTTCTTTTCATATATTTTTTTGATAATTACATATCGATACCTATCACCACCTTAGTTTTCTTTGATATCAGTATATAAAAAAAATCGCCAACATAATTGATTTATAAATGTAACCTGTGTTGTTAATTACTCTTCTGCTTCACCGGTCGCTAGAGTGTCGTCTGCTAGTGTCGAACACGAGCCTGTTCTGATGAATCATGTCAAGGAGAGGTCGAGGGTCATTTTATTTTGTTTCAGTCAATTATTTCATTCATTAAGCTTATTGGTGTCAATAAGATACTTAGTTGGAAGTCTTTTTGTTCATGTTATACATTGTTTGACTTCGTCTTTCAAACCTCACGTATATTATCCCAAAATGGTTCTCAAATGTCTTAGGTCAACGAATAACACATACAATTAATGAGTTTATTGACCTTCGCATACAAGCCGTAAGCCTGTCATTGAAGAACATCAAATCTGTATTCTGAGATCAGGTTCTCTGAGCACTATTGTTAATTTATATTCATTTATTTCCACCACTAAGTTCCATACGCTATCAAAGTCCCGACCCACTCATCCTTAATAACATGGGTATTACATGTATCATATATCAATTATTGTAATCTGAACGAGGCAGATCTTCATTATATGGAGTAGCGTCTATCTTCCTATCTTGCTCAGGCTTGCTCCTACTTCCGAAACCAACAACAGATACGATCTCCTACCCGCTTCATTGACTCTAACTTTACTCGTGTTCCTCTTTTTTTATATGGCTATAATTATTATTTCTTTTTGACACAATGTAGATTTTTGATAAGTGCTTATAAAGAGGCACAGGCGTGGTTGGGTTTGAGCAGGCAAGTTTTAGCAGTCTAGCGTGACACAGAGAGTCATAATGAATTTTTCTTTACAATATAATAACTACCCGTCTTCTTCTGTGTGGTATTATGTTGTTGCATTGATTTAAGACCGATTATTATGTGTATGTTATGTTACCGCTAGAACAACTCTCTTGGTTAAAAGGAAAGGTAAATATGCATACTGTGATTTTTATTCTTGTGGTTATTCGTACATGGGTATTTAGCAGACTGTTTGTGGTTGGTTTAAAGTTTCAAGTGTTATTCTAGTGAAGACAGAGGCGGAAATTGCTTACAGAAGGTATGATTCCTTTGTTATTATAATTGTTGTTGCTTATTTTTTGTCGTATGAGAAATATATTGGTTTAATTGCCATTATGCCTGACAAGTTCCTGGATTTAAGCTACTTATCGTTGTTGTTTGAATTACTTTAAATCTATATATTAGTATTACTATTTATTTTTGTTTACATCTTTTTGTTTGCCAATGGTATTTTGAGCTATTTTAAAAAATCTAAACCTGTTTTCACATATATACATAATATGTTTCGTTGTAATGGAGTGTTATTTTCAAAGTTGAATTGGAAGAAAACTGAATGAGCTATGCAATACTTCGAGACATATTAATGTCTGTAGACAAATATATATGTGTTTTAGCATTACAAGTTGTCGTAGACAAACTACTGTGCACTTTTGAACTCTAGCTCTTTCAATTAATTATGTTATACTTTTCTCATTCTTCCTTCTTTTCTTTAGATCTTTTATGATAGCTACCTTTAATTATAAAGAGCAATCATTTCGTAAATTCTCAGTACTGTCGAGCGCAAATGAGTAAAGTATTTGCTCAGGCTTCCACGCGCACTCCATATTTCCCGTTTGTTTCCCGCCAAACGATGTCCAACGTCTGCTGTGTGTCACCACAAGTGGCACCACGTTAACATGGCATCCAATCTCTGTTGTGTCAGTGTCGCACAATCTGTCAGTCTTTTTTCTCTTGAAAACGATGAGCAATACTCAAGTGTTCTCCCCATTTAATTCCATTTCCCTCATTTCTGTTTATTGATAAAAAGCTTGGATAGCGATTGATGAGTGCCCTTTTTTAAAGCATTTTGATGAGTTATATTTATTTTTTATTTTTGAAGAATTGATATGATAATTCTAAACGCGAAATATAATTTGATGTAGCACCTTTTAAATTATGTTGCAATTTGAACTGTCTTCAGCAACATTTTTGATAAATTCATCTTCCTCACTGTCGATAATTCTATTTTATTGTCTTGTCTTTATTCAGGGCTATTTATCCTTTGTGGTACTTGGTGATGTAAATTGTATTATTTTTTTAGACTCAGAAGAAACAGTGCCTCATTCATATTAAAGACTAATTATAAAATATCACCGGGAGTTACGTGTTGCCATCGTCACCCTGCTACGTCTTTTATGTTAATTTCCTTTATTAGTTACTCGATGTTGTTATTGCTTTTGGTGGAAATCGGTTCTTGAAATGAATCTCCCATTCGACCTCCATGGTGATTTGACTGTCCTGAAACTGACAGTCCGATTGTGATTACCGTTCTCATCCTTTTTTTCTTTGGCCACCGATTACCTTGGCTTGAATCAGAAAACCATCGTTGTTTTGGAGAATAAAATGACAGCCAGTTTTGGCGTAGCTCCTCGCCAGCCCACTGAGCACGGTGGCGGTGCGCGAAATTACCGTAGTATCTGAGTGGCCCACTCGTCACACATCGTCGTCTTGTTGATTCATTCAGTTAGAGGATTCGCGGGTGCAGGCAGTAACTCTCCTACCTCCATCAAAGGAGAGTCTTGAATGTCGATCGCTACCTGAGTGCACCCTAACTTTTATTCTATACTGGCCATAATTTTCTGTGCATTCCACATAAAGGAGTTTATTGCAATTGATTTTCTTTGAAAAGGATTTCATGTTTTACTTCATATTTCTGCTTT
>JAUUEB010141791.1:0-14541 GCA_032362205.1 Clione limacina
GGCTTGTAGAATTATTTTTTGGCTGGTAAATTTCAGAAACTGTCTGCCAGATTGGCTGGTAATTTTTTATAGATTTCCTCATCCCTGGTCAGGACCAGCTCTTGTTCGTTGTTGAATACAGAATAATGTTGAAGTTATTTTATATCTATCGTGGGAAATATATCCCATTTTAGCAAAAGGAATTATCCCACTTACAAAAACATGGATGCATTTATTTTATGTTTATATCCCCTTGGTGATATGGATGTACAATCCATCATATCACTGATGTATTTTTGCATAATTTCACAGTTATTTTCTTGGTGCTTTTTGCTCTTTTTTGCTGTTTAGGGTCAATTTATTTGTTGAATAAAAATTGGCAAGATTTTGTTTATTTTACAGAAATCTTTTATATTGTTTATTAAGGAAATTGGGGATTGTCAGTCCTTTTGTTGAAGAGAGTTATTGAAACCTGTATTTACTCTCAATAGGTCATGTTGAAGAAGAGTAGGCTTGTAAGAAAGAAAGGACAAAAGTCGTATGTGTTAGTCTTTCTTTCTTTTTGAAAGGGGCAAAACATATAGATGATAAAGTTGTACAAAAAATAAAAGTTATTTTCTTTTGTTTTTAGGTTAGAAGTAGAAGCTGACCTGTTGCATGTGGGTACTAACTAGTATTTAATTTATCAAGAAAGTTTCTTTTGTTAACCCCTTCTTTTGTACTTTCAGTTAAAACTTGACAATGAGTCTCCTAATCAGAAAGAGTTGGACACTGTTGCTGTGCTACAAGCTTTGCGCAAAGCCAAAGATATTAAAATGATAAAGAAACCAAGGAAGGTGAGTGAATCATGAACTTTGACAGTTCTTCAAATATCTAAACTGAGTTATGTCATAGAGGTTGATAGTTTTGCAATTCCTTAATATTTAAAAGTTGGGATAAAGTTTGAAAAGTGTGTTGTAGTGTCTGTTTTGTGTGTCTGAACTACAGTTTCTAAGTTTCATGTAGTTAAGGGTATTAATTGGGCTTGGAATCAAAGCTTGCCTCACAATTATAGGGTTGCAAGGTACATTTTCAGTAACACATGAGAACTATAAAGAGATGTCATTCTTCAAGGACATGTCAATTAAAGAGGGAAAATTGTTATTCACAATTGTTTTTACAACTTACTATTTTTCAGGAAAAGATTTCATGCCAGAAGGAAATGTAAATTAAAGAGGGAAATTTGTTATTCACAATTGTTTTTACAACTTACTATTTTTCAGGAAGAGATTTCATGCCAGAAGGAAATGTAAATTAAAGAGAGGAAATTGTTATTCACAATTGTTTTTACAACTTACTATTTTTCTGGAAGAGATTTTATGCTAGAAGGAAATGTAAATTAAAGAGGGAAAATTGTTATTCACAATTGTTTTTACAAATTACTATTTTTAAGGAAGAGTTTACATGCTAAAAGGAAATGTAAATAAAGAGGGAAAATTGTTTTCACTATTGTTTCTACAACATACCATATTTTAGGAAGAAACTTCATGCTTCAGGGAAATGTAAATTAAAGAGAAAAACGTAATTCATTATTATATTATCACTTTAATCCCCCTCAGAACGTGTCCACAGCAAGTCTTTCAGATGTATATGGGCAATCTCCCTCAGGTGGATCTATCTCAGATCACAACATGGACAGAGTCAGTCCAATCTTAAGTTCAGTCTCAGGTAAGACACAGATGTCTTTACTTTGTTTGTAAGTCCTTGTGTTCAACATCACCAAAGATGCCTTGTAATTTGTAAATTGTTAGAATTGTTCACTGGTTATCACCATAGAGTTAAATCTAAACATGAAACAGGAGGGTAAATAAACTAGATATTGAAATCTATGAGTGTTCAGTCGAGTCAGGATTTCTTTTCAACTGTAAGGCTCAGAAGTATGTGAGTCAAGAGGAAAGCTAAATGGATGATTACCATGCCAAGAAATGAATGAAAGAAATAGGAGTGATGGAGAATTAGATATATTTGACCGAGAAAAGAAGAAACCAGTTGTTGGCTGGCACAATAAGCATAAAAACCCTCCACACTACACAATATTGTTGAACAGGGAACTGAACACTTATGGACTCATTTATAATGTGATTATGATGTTTTTAAGAAAGAGATAAATAAAAACATTACTCAAAGTAATTTTGAGGATGTTTAAATACACTGTTTAGAATATATTTTTTAAATTATGCTCCTATGTTTTTTTTTTAATTTAGGCAACAAAAATGGTCACAGACGCAGCATCCCATGTTTTATGAATTAGTGTTAGTCTTTTACTCTTATTTCAACAAAACCTCTGTTACACCAATTAATGGCTGCCTTGAAATAAACTTCTGTTAACTGTTAGTTGCTCTATAATACTTTTTTGACTTAGGCTATTTCCATTCCAGGCAACAAAATTGTAGGTAATAGACATAACGTCTGCTTTAATTGTAAACAATAAATCAGAAATTGTGATTTTCACAGTGCAGGCATTTTCTGATCACCTTTTATGAATTTGTGACATTTATAGTTGTGGTACATTGGATGATATTGTCATCTCTGTTTATGTAGGAAACGTGAGTCAATCTGTCCCCACCAACATTCCAGACTGGTCTAGGAAAGATCTATGTCAAGCAACGAGAACCTCAAGTGCCTACAGTCATGTAGGTGTCTAGTCTGATTATTTCTAACTTTCTTGAGTTATTAAAGAACTAGCTGATTTATCGGGCGTTGTCCAGGATTACAGCAACAGTCAAATTTTTACCCTATAGTTCTCAGTTAATAGGATACCGCCAGGTTTCCTTTTCATTAGAATTCAGGTGACAAAAGAATTCCTTTCCTTTGTCAACAAAAAATAAATGACAATACTACACTTAATGTTACAATTAATAATTATAGAACATTGCATTCCTGTGATGTGATACTTTATTTCACAAGTGGTACCTTATACTTAATGTCAGATGATATTTTTTTTTTGGTTATCAATTAAGGTCTTAGTACAAAATAGCAATTGCATCCTACTGTGAAGTAGAGTCACACAATAAGAGTGTATCCTTGTGTGACGGAAAGTTGCAAAAGTTGCATCATATTTTTTTTAATTGATGATGAATAAATAGTAGAATAAAAAGACAAAAATATTTAATCTTAGAATGTACAAATTACATCAGAAGCTTAAATGTACATTTCGGTATGTCTACAAACAACATTCAAATGATGATATAACAAGTGAAATTCAGGAAGTTCGGTCTGTCTTTTATGATGTAAGGCTTCCTATGTAATTGAAGTTTGGAATAAATTGGAGTTAAAATTACATTATTTGTACAAGGTCACATATGAATATCAACAATAACTCCTTCAGACTTTTTATGGTCTTGAATTCACAGTCAGTCACTTAAAACCAATCATCAGTTCTTTTAACTTTTCTGTTATGATAACAAAGTTGTTGCTACACTTATTTAAAGAAATATGATAATTTTTGCTTATAAATTGTACAATCAGATACATTCTTTCATTTCCCTTTAGTATCTGCTCTTGTGTAAATTTATTGTTTTGTCTTAATGATAAATATATTTTTGGTTGAGATATCTCATACCTTTTTTATTTTATTCTCTGATAACTTTCAATTTTATTTATGCATAATCTGATTTGTTTTATTATTCAATTATTATCAGGATTCTGCTTCATCACACAACAGCTGTCAAGAGGAAGAAATCTCTGCAGAGCCAATCCCAGAGGCTCATCCATTTGATATGGCCTCAGACAGACAGAACACGTTAGTGCAATCTAGTAATGTTTCTAATAACAACATTCACAAAGTCAGCAGTAGTAACACTATTGTGGCTGCCAAAAGTCAGCCAGTCAAAAAGCCCACCTTGCTTTCCTACGTCTCTCACAAACTACCAATTGTACCCATACTGGCATCGTCAGTTCAGCAACCATCAATAGTCTCCTCAACGTCTCACGTGCAGGAGAAAGACGTGACCCATGACAATTCCACAAAGGTTTATACAGATGAACTAGATGCTACAGGCACTGAATCCTCTAGTAACTCAGGCAAGCATTTAGGAACAGATTTCTATCCAGAATCAGATTCTGAGGATATTGCTTCTGAATCTACAGAAATTTCAGAGAAGTCTTCTACAGAGGCAGTAAATGATTCGACTGATGGCAGTGTACTAGAAGCTTCCAGCGAGCAGGATTTGTCCCCCAACCCTGAGCACCTCGCCATATCAAGGTCAGAAAACATTGACAGGCTCACCCAAAAGAGGTGTGTTTTGCAAAAGGTATTAAGGCCTCTTCTGTCAATCTGTTCTAGGGTTGCATGTCACAGCTTTTTGCTTGCAGTTTCTCCTTCCTTTTTCTTTCCGTATTCATCTTGTATCATCTAGTTTTCTCACCTTTCTCTAACACACTTGGTAAGCTAAAAGAGGACATACTGGTGTTTGATCTAACTGTTGCATGCTAATACGTAAACAAGTAATACAGATTTATAGAAAAAATAGCATGTCAATATTGAATCACTAACGCATAACAACTGAAACAATAATGACAGTCTTACAGCATTGCTACTTAAATAATTGGTAACTTTGATTTCTTTTATAATAAGTCATGAAATCTGAGGCCATTAAAGATAATATGGACAATAATGTTTGAAAAGTGGTCATAAAAATCTGTTGACATTTCGTTATTGAAATAATAGATTAGTGTTGTATTTCAGAAAGTATCTGCTTCATAAATGGTATTTGCCCTATGCTTTGATAAGATGAGTGTAACACTATTACTATTTTTAATTTATTCTTTCTACTGATAACCTGTTACTGAAGGAGTTTTCGTTGTTGGATGCAGTGCTAGATGCCAAACATTTGGATTTATTTATCCATTAGATCCAAGGGAATCTGTAGGGAAAATTCCTTATAGAAATAAGATACTTGATATTTTTCCTTCTTGCTTATTGTTTCTTTAACTTTTTCTTTGAAGCACATTTGGTTACTTTACTTTATAAGTCTTTCTGTTTTCACTAATTTTTTCCTTTTCATACGCTAATAGCTGTTTTTTATCGTCATCAATTAAATATGTTTCAGTGATATACTTGTCGGCAAAAGAAGCTTCACACTTTAAGTCAACCAAAGTTAAATCCAAGAGATGGCTAGTGTATGGTATACTATGAAAAATTGCTTGCAAAAAATGTTATCTCTTAGTTTCAGCTCTTCACATTTGTGTAAATTCTCAATTTTACTGTTTTTCAACTAAGCCTTTTAGATAACAAAGCAAGAGCAAAAAGTATTATTAAAAGGTTAAAACATCTGAATTATGTTGTATGTAGCTATTCTATAAAGCCTAATCTTTGTTGATTGATGTATGAACAGGAAACTCTACCTAATGATTGTGTTAAAATCACTATCTTAAAATGAGAGGGAGGAGCCCCCCCTGGTGATTTAATTATAAATTATAGGTAAGATGTTTGCCTCAGGAGCAGTAAGCCGGGTGTTTGAATCCAGGAGGAGACATATGTGACTTTTAAAAACTAGCCACGAAATATTCAGGCTATGGCTGGTCACCTTGGGTCATGTTGTATTACACCTTATATGATATGTACAGGTAAAAATGTCTGAGTAGCCTTGTTGTGGATATAACCTTTTATATGTTGATAGAGGGTTAAAACCCTTACTGCAATTTACAGGTGTATTTCAAATTTGTTAGATCGTAGCGTTCACCATTTTCATGAAGCAAATTGAATTTGTGCACCATTTACAGTCAGTTGTTTTCTGGTATGTAACCGCCTATCATTCTAGCACTTGTAGTCTTACATGTTATTTTTTTTACATTAGCTCACAGTTGATATTAAGTGTCTCAACTTTTTTAACACTTTTAATATATTTCTATTGACAATTGTGGATTTTTTTAGCATTGGTTCCTAGAAATATAAGTCATGCAGATTTGATGATGAATACTTTGGGCACAATAAGTTTAAAAGCAATACTGCAATCTTCTCCTGTTATTTTAAGATTAACAATGAATGAATTATTTTTTAAACTCATATGTAATGTCACAAACAAGCAAGTAAAATTATGATTTTTCAGATTATCATTTTTATCACTGATTTTTTTTTAAGAACATTAAAAGTGGTCCGCAACATCGTACGATTATCATAAATTTAACCATTTTGCCTTTTATTATGAAGTTTGTTTCATGTGGAAAGTGATGTAAAAAAAAAACATGTATTGTACTTAGATTTATCATAATTTTTATCACTTAGGAATTTTTATAACTTTGTTTAAGAGACGTGATTTATGAATACTTTCTCTTTTTGGGATAGTTTTGATTGAAGAATTAGATTTTTAGTTTTATGCTTTTACATTTTTTGGGGTTAGCTTTGCTTTCCTGTGGGTTTGATTTTCATTGAAATTGTATAGGTCTAAAAATCAGAATTAATGTCTTATATGAAAGCATCACAAAATCTTTGTGGAATAATATATAATCAAGGGAATAAGATGTCAGAAGTCCAAGTTTCAATTCCCTCTGTGGTAGGAAATTTTATTTATGAAACTTGAAAATGTTAAAAATGAAATATAAAAAGTGACCATCATGTAATGTCGTGCTGGTGCTTACTACACATTCAAAAAATATTTTGTAAACAAACGAAACTGCGTAAATGCAGAATCAGTCAACTAAATCAAGTTGTCTTTGCTAGAACCGATAACGGGCAAAAGGAAGAAACAAACAAAACAAAAACCAGCTGAATGCAAGACTACTTTTAGACATTGCTTGCATGTGAATGATACAGAATGTTCTTAAACATTATTCTCGGCAAGACATAAAAATACACCAGGATATATTATCTAAACCAAGACAGCATATTTATTCCTCCATTTATAAAGACAAAACTAGTTTTCAAAGACATAATATGTATAGATTAATCTTAATCTAGGGGAAAGTATTGGTTTATCCTGGCTGTGGTCAACCCAGCAACCTTCCTATACAAAGCTCAGCTTCCACCTGGTTACCTGCCTCTCATTAATGCTTTTATTTACCAAATCTGACTTGTAAGTTTTCTGCTTACTTATACACTTTTTCTCACACAAAGTCCCCAAAATACCTCTTCTATCTCTCTCTTTTTATCTGAATACTGCGTTTGAATTCCAACCTTTTAATGAAACAATAGTGGTGTGCTTGCTTTGCTTTCTGCCTTTGTTTCATTCAGGCTAAGCATTTGATTTTGAGATATTAAAGAGTTTGATTTAAAGCTTGCTTCATCTGGGATTGTTGTAGCACTGCAAAAATTATTATTATAATTATTATTATTTATTAATTTTTCTGTTTCATTTACAATTGGTGTGTGATATTAAATATTAAAAATGTTTTTTATTCTAAAATTTATCAATGAATTGTAACCTACATGCAAACTCAAACAAGTTCTTGCCAGCTGTACATAATTGACGTAATTAACATGTTTACGTGTACCTAAAAGATATTGTGCATTTTAGAAAAGTATTATATTTTTATATTCTAAAAATCAAAGGAACTAAACAAATAAGACTTAGGGGATGTTTTATAATCAGGATTTTGAAGTAAAGTAATAAACAATGACAGCTTGTTGTTTTTTGTTTTGTTTCATAAATGACAAGGCATTCCTTAAATACACAGAATATGATGATTTACCCACTTTGATTGTGATTTGATTTTAATGTTTGAAAACATCTTGCACTTTTGATTCATGCATTATATCTGCTGAGAATAGTCATTTACTCTTATATCTTTTCCCCCAGGAAAATGAGATGGGAGTACAGTGCAGTTGACCTACCTACAGTTAAGGACAAAGGTTTTATACTCTGGCTAGAGGAGCAGCTGCTAACCCCAGGTTTAGTCTCTAGTGCTCCTGGAGTAGCTGACCAGCAGGTACCAAGTGAGTCTGTAGAGGCTGTGCTTTGGTGCTATGCTGAACAGCTTGATCATCCTAACGTTCACTTTCCTTGCTGTGCTATCCTCTCCACTAACACAGTCTTTATTGAGAAGCTTGTTCCTCTTAAGTCTAGCTTCCCTGATGTTCCTCAGCTTGAGCCCTGTAGCATTCTACCTCTTGGAAATATCCAGCAATTAGTCATTGGACCCTGCCATTCATATATCCGCATTGAGGAGGCTTACGTTGGAAAGTCTGGAACATATACTCTGTTTGCTGTCGAGCCACTCAGTGTTCGCAAGTTTATCCATAAGTTGTTTGAAGTGAGCAATGGGATTAACATCCGTAGCAACCCTGACTGTGTGGATCTGTCTGTGCAGTCAGACATGCTCAAGGTGATTGCAGCAAGAGAGGAGAAAGAATTTGGCATGGCATCAGCAAGAATAGCTATAGCCATGCTAGTTAAGACCAAGGGAAACGACAGTTTTACATTCCTTGTCATGTCAGAAAATAAAGTGTACTGTTTGGAATCTGGCCTGACTTTGTGGCCTCCCACAACCTTTCAGAAAAATCCTGATTCTTTCATTCAGTTTAGATATGTTCATGAGTTTTCTATTATGGATATGATTTCTGATATCCGGCTAAGACCTCCTGCATTCAACAGTGACAACTCAGAGATGAAAACAAATAGTAGGAATACAGTTAATGATCAAGAAGTTAACTATAGACAGCATCAGCTTGACTTGGAAGTTAATCTGCTGCACAGAGAAGTTGCAAGTGGGAAAGAAGATTTGCTCAACAGAAGACAACGTGAGACTATATGTTACAATTTCTATTCAGCTGCGTCGAGAGACATGTTTCTTGATAGGCTCACAAACTTGAGAGTGGAACAAGCTCATCGTATGTCACCAAATATACGTGAAGAACCAGAGGGAGGAAATGAATCAGTGCCGCATGCTGATGGCACTCAAACGTTTACTTTTGATCCTGCTGCTAAAACATTGAATCCTTCTCTCACATCTCGCTGTATACCACATTCTTTAGGTAGTCAACATACTTTGACTCATTCAAAACCATTTCCTGTAAAGACTGCGTTACAAAAAGGTTCATCTTCAGGCAAAGATGCTAATGTTAGTATGGATGTTGATAATAGCAGAAGTGACAAGGATTGCACTGGTGCTGTATCTTTTGGTTCTTCCCACTATACTAGATCAAACAGGAGGTCAGATGTTGTTAGTGACTCTGTGTTATCAGGGCAATCCCTTGGGACAGTGTCTCTCACAGAGAGTGCTGACATCTACACACACAATGACCCTAATCCAGAGAGCAGCATGGCTTACTTTTCTTCTTCTGTTCAGGATGATCAGCTGTCTGTCTCTCCGATGTCAAACTTTTCAAGAGCAAGCATAAGTCCACCTTTGCTAACAGATCCTGTCGAGAGATCAAGGCCAACTCAAAATCAACACAAAGCAGAATCCTTACCGTCTAGTTTTGAGTGGAAAAAGTTTTATTTTAAATCTGGACATAATCAAGAGCAAGACAGTGGTGATGTCACCTTAGCATCCGTTGTCACACCCACTCAGGAACCTCATCAGGTTAAACAATTTACTAGAACAATATTAGAGGACATTGAGGCTAGTTCAGAATTTGAGAAAAGTCAGACTTTGGAAAGTCCATCCATACAGGAAGAAACTTCTATTGTGGAAACTGAGTTGGAGATTCACCTGAAAAATTGCGTCAAATCTTACGATCTAAACCATCCTCTCCCAACCAAGTTAAAACCTTTAGGGCTCATGAATGGCATAGAACTGAGAAAGTTTTTCCATTCTGTTTTAACCATTTCCAAACATCCTAATGAAACATATCAGGGTCTTGCAGAAGAATTACACCATGTACTGTGGGCTATTGTGGTGCCATATACAAATCCTAAACAGGAAATTACAACTTTAGTCATGTTAAGCACCAGGGCTGTTTATTTAGTCTCTGATACTGGAGTTCAAGCCTTTGGAAACTCGAGACCCTCTTGGATGACTCATTCAAGGAATCAGTCTGATTCAGCATTTGCATGGAAAACTGGTGCACTTAATCCAGGAGCCAGTAACTCTAGTTGCTCAATGGTCAAACCGTACTTTGTTTTTCGCTTTGAAGAGCTCAAATGTGTCAATATTGGTTTGTTTGATCAGTGTGTGCGTTTGACAGGATCCAATGAAAAGTCTGTGTTTACAATAGCCACAAGGGACAGAGTCGTCACAGAGAATTTCCTACAGAAGTTAAAGCAGCTGTTGTCCCTGACAGTTTCATCACCAATGATGGAGCGCAGTAGGCTGGAGTTGGAGCAGGACTTTTACCGTGACAGTACCCAACGCACCATGTCTACGATTGACGGTCATGTTTACACCCACCCGAGCAGAGTTGAGTTTGTGTATCCAGGAGACGACGCAGTACAGGACATGCTTTACCTAGTCAGTGAACGGGTTAAGAGGGTCTCAACTGGGTTGACTCTGGCAAAACAACCATCATTGTGGTTCTATCTGTTGTGTTATCTACTTCCTTCAGATGACCCGGCATCTTCAGAGAGTACACAGCCTCGCAGTATCATCCTGACACCTACACATATTTGTTTAGCAGAGGAGGACATTGTAACATATCCCCTACCAGACTTTGTCCGAGGTCTACCAGAGAATCCTTGTCATGATATTGTTGAATGTCGAGCGATAGACAACTTGAAGCGTATTATTCTTCACAACAGCAACCCTCACCTCATTACCTTAGTCTTCACTGATGAAGCTGAGGGTATCATTGTTGACGTGTCTATGGAACATTTTACGCAAAGCCAAGGAGGGAAAGCTCGTAAGAATCGCAGTCCTGAGGTTTCAATTAAACTTTTTGTTCAAAGCGTACGAGAAAAAGATATGTTAGTGAACATGGTTGAGAGGCTATGGAAACAACTGGTGTCACAGGTCGGCAGAATGTTGGATGTCAGTAGAATGTGAAAGTTTAACTTTTTTAATGTTATCTATTATTGAATTAGTAAAAATGACTGAGAGGTTAGGAAGATAATTTCACGCACAGGTCGTGAATGTTGGATGTCAGTACATTTTTAATGTGTTTTTTTCAGATCTGTAAATTTCCTTTGTAAACATGATTTAGAAATTGTTGAAAAAAATTCATAGGTGAGGAAAATGTTAGATGTCACTGTCCATTTTAGAATAAAAAAGCATAGTGCTTTTCTCTAAATAATTCTGTAATTTTCTGAGTTTTGTCCATCTACCACCACTGTCAGTGAAAGTTGTCATTATTTTGGCTTTAGAGATTGAGATTTAAATTAGGTACATCATGGAAGATGGGTCACTGTGATGTATTTTCTATCAAGTAGTCAGTTTATTTGTGTTTGTGACTATTGCTAAGTTATTTTGAATCTTAATTATTTGGTGATATATGCTGGCCTTTACACTATCTCGTCACTGACACCCCTATTTTTGTTTTGTTTGAGGGGAGGTGCAACTACTGCTTTGTTTTACAGTTAAATCTGGATCTAAGAATTAGGTATCAGCTAGCTGAATGTTTGTTTTGCCTCATATAATATATTTAACCTTTGCTTTAGTGGCTTGTGCTCCCTGTCTTATCAGAAGTCTTGACAACTGGTTAGAGCTTTACCATTGGTTATCACTCAGATTTGTACTTATTCACAAAACCTGTGCAATTCTCTCTACCCATAGTCTTCACAGTTGTCATGTTTAAGACCAGATGTAATTGGAAGTCAAGTGTAGAAGAAGATGTTTGTACTCATTAGTTTTCATTAATAATGAAAAGCTTTACCTTCTAGGGAGTCTTGTGAATCTGGTGTCATTATAGGTTCATGAAGCTCTTTTTCACTCCATCAAATGGGATGTGACTGAGTCTAGGACATTTTCATCAAATCTTACTAGTATGCAAACCATCACCCAGCATTCCTGTAACTTCAAGTGTCTAGACTTAATTAGACCCAATTAGATGTCATCATACAGAGTGGATTAGAGGTTCATTACACTCAATGGTTTCACTTTCAGTTCTGTTGAATTCTCGAACAACTGTACACTATACCCTCTTCAAAAGAAACTATACACTTCATGTTTTTATCAAAACTTCTTTATAAATTATCTGAATTGTATACTATTAATTAAACAATAATTGGAAAAGATTTAGATAATTAATAAAGAAGTTATGATTTAAATTGAGTGTATAGTTCCTTTTGGCTGACTACTGTATTAAAGTTAAGTGCAGTAAGTCATTATATAATGTGTGGTTCCATATGACATTGATACTACATTCTTGTCTTACTTGACAAGCTAAACAAAATAATTGCAATTACAGCTGCTTATGTTATGTTTTGTTGATTATTGAAATTTTAAACTGTTTTTATGGATGATTTTTGTACGTTGGAATGTTTTGTGAGTTTTCAGAATGGGCTTTCAAAAAATGGTATTTGGATTTGTAAGAAAGATGATCCTGGTGTATTTTACTTAAATTAACCAACAAAAACTTAACAATCATAACAACAATAATATTATAATTCTCAAGCTTCAGTCTCCCCTTTCATGTCTGGCGGTCAGACTCTTCTATTGGTGCGAAAACTATAAGTTGGAAATAATGTCAACCATTTAAGTACTGAATGATTTACAGATGAACACATGGTCAATGGTCATACTTCTGTTTTGTCTTTTTTTTTTTTTAGTGAAAGTTAAAATCAATTTTAGATAAATATAGGGCATATATGTGTGTTGTATTTCTGTTTTTTTCTCTTTAAGTGAAAGATTACATAAATTATTTGATGAATTAAGGGCATATATATGTGTGTCGTCTGTTTGTTTTACATCAATAACAAGATCAATAAAGAAATGGCATAAGCGTGTTGTCTGTCTGTTAGAAACAGTCCATTTTTTCTCCAACCATATATAAATTCAAAAATTGTAAAGAGGTTTCCAAGTCATTACGTGTGTGTATTTGTGCATATATGGCTGTTCACGCAGTAGAAACATTGTTTGATGTAGTACCCTGAAATCTTACACACAGTCTCCTCTAGTGACCATTTAAAAACGGATTTCTCAAATCACAGTTTTTTGCTTAATGTTCTTTGCTCTGGTCAGATCGTCATAGGTAGGAATCTGAAATCTTGCACAGAAGCTCTTTTAGTATTTCTCTAAAAGTAGTTTTATAAGTTTTTGACAGAGTTAAGTCCCTTTTATGATTTTCATGTATGTCCTTCACGCAAATGCCGCAGGTAGGACCCTGAAATCTTGCAAATGGCATATGCATATATGTCTGTTAGTATTTTTTTCTTTTAGTAAAAGTTTACATCAATAAACAGATGAATATAGAATGAACAGCAGAAACGTTCTATCTAGTCTTGCTTCTCCCAGTGCAGCCATATTCATTTGCTGAATATGTCATTTAGTGTATATTGCTCAGTTCTGTGATCTGTTATAGTGCGCTTTTTACTAAGCACTTTCAACTTTAGCCCAAATGTTTCTGTTACCCTTTGTCAAAAGGGTTACGCCTGTGAGCACTAGCATGTCATTTTATAAGAGGGCACTGTTAGAATAAGAATGAATATCAACAGAGGTCCAGGTCTCTCTTATGACCTGAGTTGAAATTAACCATGAAACCATGAAAAATTAATGTGAAAAAATATGCCCACTTTAACGGAAGGTTATCAAATGCACATTTTTTTTATGAGTTTTCTTTCTTTTGTTCAGATTTTACCTTATGATTTTCTCAAGAAATGATCAACATCAATATAAATTCACAGTAGTAGAGTCAATTGATAAAGAAACAATATGTCAAAAGGCCAAACTGAAATATTAAACAGTTACTCGCAACTGCTGTTAAAAAAAATGGTGCGTTAGTTTTGTTCCTAAGTATAATAGCAGCAAGTAAAATTTGGAAAAGAATTAATCAACAAACGCTTTTGCCATGAAAGACAAAATGTTTTTTTAATTCTTGCTGTGTGTTTAGTTACTACAATGTAAATGAATCATTTTGATTTACATTTTTTACATTGATCTGTCTTCTATTTTTCTTTGTCTCTGTTTTTGTCTTATTGTTTTACTGATTAGAAGGATTCAACTTTTTGAAACTCGCATATTCATGAATCATTCCATTGAGTCAGGAGAACAAAAGAGAAGATTGTTGTTTTCTCTCACTTCATACATATTGCTTTTTCTCCAGTTTACTGTGAGCATCCAGTTTGTGATATTTTTGTGAATAATGTATTTATTCTTTTAATCTGTACATCTTTATGTTCTTTTGATGTTGATTATATTAGCACATATTTAAGATGTGTGAGTGAAGTATATTAGTATATGACCAATTTTATATGACAGTTTGACTTGATGAAATATTGGTAGTGACAATAGGCAGTGAATATCATAAGATTTCCAAAACAAATCACTAATAGACAGCAGAATCTCTTGTATCATTCTAAGGAAGCTGAGAAGGTACAAGTATGTCTCTATTTGGCCTGTTGGCAAATAGATGTGTTAAAGCACTTAAGGCCTTTACTGTATAGGAAAGGGGGCTATATAAATGCAATATATTATATTATTGCATTTGCTAAATGCAAATCATACACGGTTTACCCGAACAATAAACATTTACGATATAGAAAATAAAGTGTG
>JAUUEB010141902.1:1507-14538 GCA_032362205.1 Clione limacina
CCAGACCCCCCCCCCCCCCTATTGCATGCTCGTGGAGATGAGGCCACACCCAAGTTGTTTTATAATTCTCATTGTTAGCTTCCTTCGTTTCCTTAAATCAAGATGGGACAGTGCAAATAAGTCTTCACTCCATACAAATATGGCGTATGTTCTTTGGCATGTCTTTGAGCACATGTAACTAGCATTCATTAATTCAGGGAACATGAATATTTTGAGATCTTCTATAAATCACAAATCTAACGTTGAATATCAGATTTAAAAATAGAATCCAAGTTTTTTTTCTAAACTGCTGATTCAATTTGTGATGCAATTTTTCCACCGGTAATCAAAACATATCATGGTTCAAAGTCTATAGATCGCGTTAAAATGTTAATAATTTGGCAACTATGTGAATGTTAAATGTGTCTGTCATCAGGTCATACAGGCAATTACCAGTACACATAACTATCATATTATTTCAATAAAATTGCCTGCATTCTAATGATCATGGCATGTGACATGTTAATTGACAGCCATTTATGATTGAACTTTGTCAGGGAGAAATACTTATAACATAAATAGTGTGATTATTAGAACAGATAATTTGTCATTAAGGTGACACTTAAGAAAAAACTAAAAATAGAATGATATTGAATGAAATGTAAAATTAACCATTAATTACATTTGATTCAAGATTAGCTGTTTGAAATATTGATTACCGCCCTCACCATGTCGGGATATGACAACTGTATTAATTTTGTCCTCGCCTTTTTCGAAACAATAATCAAGACATTGCTCATCTAAACGCATTATCTTTCGCTTTATTAACTTTTTTTCTTTTCATTACTTTTGTAAATGACATACATAAAGTACAATTTCGTGGCTAATATTCAAACCCTTTTTCGATGAAGCAAAAACTCAAGGCAAAAATTTGGGAAAAGCATCTTATTGAAATATAACAGTTCTCCGTCGAAATCTTGTTTTGATGATAATTAATTAACATAAGAAACGTGTACGTGCTTTACTGCGACCAATGCAAATTACACCTTTTAGCATCAACTTTGATTTTAACCAAAGATCAGGAAGAATTTAAAAAGCACTTTACAAACAATTGTGGCTTTAATGTCGGGGATAGAAAAGTGTTAATTTTGTAACAATAGGAAGGTTGAAGCGTTACATTTTAAACCGTTTTTACAATCGTGCTGCAATAGAGTTATTGTTCACGATACAACCGAGTGCCCTTCACAAACACCCATACAGACTACACCCACATTCCTAAATATTTCTTAGACCGAGAAAAACAAGATCGAAGTATTTAAACCTGTAAGGAAGTTGTTGTTTTTGCTCTAAATTGCGTTGCAATCCCGATGTTAGCCATACATTGTTGTCCTATGTATGGCATATTTAACATACACTTACATACACAAGATTTCTTAAGCCCAAATCTTAATGTCAGACGCACATACATACACATACAGATACACATCATTTAATCTTTTGTATTTCAAACCCCTTGCTCCTTGTTATAAGTGTTATTGTTTATATTTCAATAAGTGCGTTTAATGACCCTAGATGTGTTTCATGCATCAGTTACATCACTCATGACTTGGTATATAATAGAACACAAATTAGAAATTTAGCCAGAAAGATTCGTTGTCTTTATAAAGTAAAGGCCAACTGTCTTGTTTTCTTCTTCGTAGACCGTGTCTATCAGGTAATGCTGTTTGTCTTTGAATATATTTGATTTCAAGCCAAGTAGAAATAACACTCATAATGCCAAGGCAATATTTCCCCTTCTGTGACATTAAATGTATGGCTTGTTTTCTTTTGATTTGCTGTCAAGATTTCTGTCTTTTGTCGATTCTGTTCGCTCTCTTGATAGAACGTTCTTTACAAAGACCATAGTTAACGTTTCTGCACTTAGCACTAAGCCAAGTTTCCCATTATATAAGAACCAAATTCTTTTAAGAGAAGATTTTGATCGCACGCGTTTAAAAATCGTATAGAAACATGTCTGTGGGCTTTATTTCTCAATATCAAAAGTAGAAACAAGGATGAAGACAACATGACAATGTATGCGTAATAAAATTCAGTTTTATGTGTGTTTAGGGTGTCTGGGCAACAGTGCATAAAGGTTAGGATGCAGTTGTAAAAAATAGGAATGAGAGAGAAAAGCGATGTAATGTATATGGTGAATGATCCTACATGGATAATTTAACTAACAATAAAGTAAACAATATTTAAACAAAATCATCGTGGAAATATAAGAGGATTACTTGTATTGCAAATAGAATAGAAAATAAAGGGCATACGCACACAAAAGAATAAAGAAACGTGAAGTTAGATTATATTGCAGTGCATGTTTTGTTGGGGATAAGTTTATTTGCTTTTGTCTTAGGTAAAATACAAATTGCTCAAAACAATGAATGACATGCACATTGTGTGGTGACAAAGAGATAGGACAGATAGAGGCTGTTCAATCGAACAACATTATTAATAGTGGGTTAGTCCATCAAACTTTGTTTCTTATTAGATGTTTTAGCTAGCTAAGTGTCTTAAGCTCAAAAGTTTACATAATATTTTCTACCTTCAATTTTTCCCACGGTTTTCTACCACTCTTAACAAATGGTAACATTACTCGTTTTGGCATTTCCGATACCGCAAGACCTTAAAAGATGTATTTACAGTAAATGGACACAGAACGGAAGCGAAACGAAGGAGCTATGTTTTTGACTCCGTGACGCCAATCTTTTTTGCTTTTGTCATGTTAGAAATTTGTAAAGTAGTAAGCTCACTCATTGGACATTTTGTCAGATTTATTGTGCTTTGTAAAAAGTTTGAATCGCATACCTGGTTATGAATTAAGATCATAAAAGTTGACTTTGCATAACGTATTTACAAAATAAGAGCTTGAGATAATAGACATATTTCTTTCCGAGAGTGATTCTTCTTCTTCTTGAATTAATTTATTTCTTTATCAACTAAAGGAACGAGGACAGACACTAGAAACTTGTTAAAAAATAATGTGATCGTGATATAAAAGTGAACAACAAATATGCTTTTTTTAAATTGTGATACAACATATGTGAATTGTTTTTGACTCTGCAATGACATGGGTGTCGTTTATATTGTTGTTATAAATACGTTGTCGTCGATGGATATTTGTTTTTAAAGTTTACGATAATGGATAAATTCAACAACGAAAAGCGTTATGTTAGAAGGCAAGAACGGAGACTCGCAGTGGAAGAGTTGGACAGCATCGTGGCAACAGGAAGTGTCTCTCATGTGAGCACGGCGCATGCTGAACAGCGAACGTCGGCTAGTGAAAGTTTTGAGCGTGTATCAGCAAGAAATGTTGGAAGCAGCGTTGACGCCAGCAGGAGTTCGATGCTACAAGAAAATGTGACATCAAGAAATGTGTCCCACGTTAGAACATCGCATGCCCGACAGCAACAGTCTAATGTCAGTGTGAGTTATGAACCTGTTTCCGCCAGAATATTTGGACACCATGTAAACAGAAATATGGATCAACAGAATGTTACATCAGGAAATGTGTCCCCCTTTAGCACGGCGTATGACCGACAAAGCACGGTGTATGACCAACAAAGCACGGCTTATGACCGACAAAACACGTTGTTTGACCGACAAAACACGTCGTATGACCGACAAAATACGTCGTATGACCGACAAAGCACGGCGTATGACCGACAAAGCACGGCGTATGACCAACAAAGCACGGCGTATGACCGACAAAACACGTCGTTTGACCGACAAAACACGTCGTTTGACCGACAAAACACGTCGTATGACCGACAAAACACGTCGTATGACCGTCAAAGCACGGCGTATGACCGACAAAGCACGGCGTATGACCAACAAAACACGGCGTATGACCGACAAAACACGTCATATGACCGACAAAACACGTCGTATGACCGACAAAGCACGGCGTATGACCGACAAAGCACGGCGTATGACCGACAACGGCAAACTAATGTCTTTGAGGATTTTGAGCCTGTTTCAGCCAGAATATTTGGACACAGTGCAAACAGAAGTTTGTTGGTACCACAGAATGTTACACCAGGAAATGTGTCCCACGTTAGCACGGCGTATAACCGACAAAGACAAACTAATGTCTTTGATGATTTTGAGCATGTCTCAGATATTAATGTCCGACACGGAGAAAGCAGAAGTCCCATGTTGCAAGAAAGTGTGGCAACAGGAAGTGTGTCCCACGTGAGCACGTCGTTTGCCCGACAGCAGCAGACTAATGTCAGTGAGAATGTCTCAGTCAGAAATGTCGGACACAGTGCCAACAGAAGTCCAATGTCACAACAAAATATGGCATCAGGAAATGTGTCCTACGTAAGCACGGCTTATGCCCAACAGAAACACCAGACTGCAGAAAGTGAGAATGTTGAGCTTGTCTCAGCCAGAAATGTTGGACAAAGAAGTCAAATGTTCCAACATAATGTGGCATCAGAAAATGTATCTTACGTGAGCACGGCGTGTGCCCAACAGAAACATACTTCAGTCAGTGAAAATGTTGAGCATACCTCAGCACAAAGTAGTGATGCCAGTGGTGACACCAACAGAAGATCGATGTTACAACAAAATGTATCAACGAGAAAAACGTCACACATGAGCACGACGCTTGTTCGACAGCAGCAAAGGGCAATCGATGAAAATGTCGAGCATGTTTCAGCCAGAAGTACTGGGCTTTCTGTTGACAGCAACAGAAGCTCGAGTTTACCCCAAAATGATACAACCAGAAATTTGTCCCACTCTGGCACGCCGTATGCAAGTCAGCAGGAGACTTCAGTCAGAGAAAATGTTGAGCCCTTTTCAGAAAGTAATGTTGAGGACAGTGACGATAACAACAGAAGCGCGATTTTTGTACAGAAGTACAATTATTATTTTTCAGGTAATGAAAGTCTGAGTGAGGAAATTACATCTCAAGAAATAGCTAACCAGCATACTGCTTATCACCAGGACGTTAACACTAGTATAGGACGTGTGGAGAGACGTGAAGCAGTCAACCTCAAAACCTTCGATGAAGCAAATGACGAGTCGGGGAGAATGGTCATCGCTGATAGCTCTGGTATTGACGTGACTGGTGGTGATGATGACGTTACCAATGCCACTAGATTAGAAACATTCGTTGATCACAAAGAAGAAGAGGTATCCGAGTACAGAGAACAGTGTTTTCTCCATGTTAAAGAGTCGAGGTCTATCCCAGGCAGCAGGCGTATGTCTCTCAGTAGGAGAATGTCTTCTTTTACAATCCCTTATCAAGATCTAGGAGAAGATTCCAGTGAGTTAAACACTTTGAAGGAGGAAGCAGAGTACAGAATCGGCGGAATCACACCAGAAGAATTAAACACAGGATTGTTGAAATTTTTCTCTACCATGCACACTCAAATAGGAGAGGTTGCCGATGATGAGGAGAAGGATGACGAGGAGACCGAAGGCGCTGTAAGTGCGTTCAGTTCTGAACAAAGACATTACAACATTTCAACAACGTACAGAAGTGTTGACATTTGGAGCCAAAACAATGCCAGCATTTTAAACAGAGACGGAGCTTTGACACAAATAACTTCCGAAAATATTACAAACAACGATGACATAATTAACGCGTGTAATACAGGTGTAATGCCAGACGAAACTACGCAACGTATACCTGAACGTGAGCCAAAAGATGGGAAAGGGGTGAGTACTCTGTGGCGTGGTGTTGTTACATCGGGGATAAAACAAAAGAAAGAAAGTGAATCTGAAGACAGACAGTTATCGTGTTTGAGTGTTGATGTTGGATTCACTGGATCGGAAACAGACGAAATCGAAAGTCCAGTTCGATCCGAGATGAGTGTTGTGTGGAGTAAAACGATAGATACGGATGAGTTGTCCAGTCCGCGGGAAAGTGACCGTTCATTCAGATCTGAGATGGATTTTTGTTTATCTCCTAACCCTTCACATCAGACATCAACACCACGTGATGCTAACGATAGGACATTAGTTGCTGATGATTTATCTAGTGGCTTAAATGTGAGTGATTCGGATATCTCGTTTATGGATACGACATTAACTGTTTCTGACATTGACCCTTTGTCTCCTCTGTCCACGCTAGACAGAAGAGACACATCAGGCTACAGGACAGACACTTCATTTGCATCAGGGACCACCGTATCACAAGGCTCTGCTGAAAACACTAATCTTGGGCTTCAAGGTGGACCAATACATAGAAGTACACCTCGTAAAAAGAGTTTATTTAAAGTATCAGAAAGCATTGTACAAATAGGACGAGGGACATCTGATGACTCTACCACCATAAAAATGCCCTCATATCCTGAAGAGTCTAGTTCAGTGG
This sequence comes from Clione limacina, assembly GCA_032362205.1. NCBI lineage: Eukaryota > Metazoa > Mollusca > Gastropoda > Pteropoda > Clionidae > Clione > Clione limacina. Next base: position 7,851 of record JAUUEB010141902.1, read on the forward strand.
ACCCTGTCACCCTAAATCTACCCTCATATCCCAAGGCATCGAGTTCTGTGCTAGATTCTGAAGATGATTCCACGTTTACTAGAGACATCGCGACTGTGGACGATAGCGATTATGATGCTGATGACGATGCTGAAGAGATTGTGGATGACAGATGGGAAAAGAAAGTTACTTCTTTAGATATTGAAGACGTTGAACTAGAAAAGGAAGGTTTGGGTGCTGATATGGCTATCAGAGACATTTCCTTAGATAGTCCTTCTACAGTTGATATCAACAGACATAGAGACAACAGCAGAAGTTTTGAAACAAGCTACATACAAAGAGACCAAAATTCAGTCATAAAGACAAACGTTGTGGCTAGCAAAGATTTTGAAAGTTTTTTTGGTCAAGAAGACACGACGAAAAGAATTGGTTCAGACAACTCGTCGACTTTAAATTTGAACAGACAAAGTTCTGATGGCGTCGATCATGCTAAGAAAGACATTACAATCGATGATGATTTTGACGACATGGGTCTTTTGTTTGGTGGTTCTGATCCGTCGACTGTAGATCTGAATAGACCGAGTTATGAAGATCGGAATGTTGTGACAGGTGATTTAAGAAGAAAACAAAGTTCCGATATAAAGACGAGCACCCAATGCTCTCAGAGTCAACACGACATAGGAGATGTTTCTACAACTGATAACTATTATATCAATGCTATCGCTTTTACATGTGTACAGAAATCAGACCAAGGTTCAGGAGATCATCAACCATCGCAATTTAATCAAACAAACTTTACCTGTGCAGAAGTAAGGGAACAAAACACAGATGACAATCATACCAAAATAGACATACTTAGCGGTAATGTAGCAAGTATTAACAAAGGAGATGATGTAAATACTGTGATATATAGTGAGCATGTAGATCAAAATATAACGATAGACTCCATTGATTCTCGGAGACAGGACGTTAACCAAAGTGATATTTTTGTATCTTCTATTGAAGATTATAGAGTGCCGGGTACGGATTATAGTATTCAGCGATGTGTAACTGTTAGTGATGTGTCAAGCCTAAAAGTGCCTTCTAGTGTTGACAGTGTTAATATCGGAGATACTGTGAATATTCAGAGTGTTTTTACTACGGACGACCTAGTTAATGTTACAAGTCCGGACAAATCAACATATGTTTCTAGTTTGGACCACCAATCGAATGTTACGAATTCGGACCAACCAACTTATGTTTCTAGTTCGGACCATCCAACTTATGTTTCTAGTTTGGACCATCTAGCTAATATTACTAGTTCGGACCACCAAAGTTATGTGTCTAGTTTGGACTACCCAGCTAATGTGACCGGTTCGGGACAGTCAGTAGAATTTAGTAACTCTAGTAAATCCGTCAAAAGTGGGATAGTAACGGATACAAAACAATACGGACAATCAAGGTATGTAACTTCCTTAGTTAGAGATAGCAAAATGGAACAGAACGTTAAGGACACCAGTTATGATGTTAAAAAAGACATGACAAACGATGATGATTTTGATGACATGGGACTCTTGTTTGGTGGTGGTTCTGATTCGGATGACGATAATGTTTCTAGTTCGGACCCCACAGCTAACGTTACGAGCTCTGGTCAGTCAGTAGAATTGAGTGACTCTAGTAAATCCGTCCAAAGTGTGGTAGCAACGGATACAAAACCACACGGACAATCGAGATATGTAACTTCCTTAGTTAGAGAGAACACAATGGAATTGCATGTTCCAGGCAAAACTCAAAAATCTACATTTTCCGTAAATGTCAATGTTGATGATTTAAAAGGTAACCCTGGTGCTACAGTAACAACGACTGGTGATATTAAAAACATAACATCTAACTCTGGTGTTAAAAGTGACGATTTGCCTTCTGATTTGTATGATAAAGGATCAGACGATATGACTCATTATGTAGAAGAGGGTGAATGCAGTCTGTCTGATGACGATCAGATAACATATGATATCATTGGAGACAGGCCTGTGGACAGTGTTGAGTCACCAAGGCCGTCGTATGTAGAGAGGTCTGAAGAATTTATAGACTGTTCTGAATCGGGAAAAGGGAAACCGACTATCACATTATCTTTTACGTCTTCAAAAAATCACTGGATCAGGGAGCGATTTTTAACTGGTGGAAATGGTTCAGACAAATCATCTACAAAATCTTATATTGTAAATGAATGTGACGACGATGATATCGACGAAAGCTTAAAACCTGTCATTTCTGGTAATGATCGACTCCCCAAGGTCGATGATGATTTTGATGACATGGGACTCTTGTTTGGTGGTTCTGATGATGGTACATCCGGTTACTTATTGGATACAACAGATCACAAAGACACCCCAGATGAAGTCATTGATTATCTCAAGAGAGACGACCCAGACAATCACCCACAAGCCTATGACACATCTATGAAAAATAAAGTTAACATTAAATCACCAGAGTCTACAACTTCTATGTCTCCAAGAGAAAAACACGGTGGACATTTAGGTCCATCTTATGGTGTTACTCCTAGTCAAAGACGAATTCTAAAACCAGTGAGGAGATTTAGTCGATTACAAACAGAAGGTGATAATGTCCCTACTTTAGATCCTCAGTATCATACTGTTGACGACAATGATGGTAAAATAAAGACCTGTGATTCTACAAAAGGGGACGATCTTCAGCCACATGTAACCATTGTATTGAGTGGGGTAGACTTGTCTGAAGAAAATGTACAAAAGGAGCTATTGCCAGAAGATGATGCAACGGATGAACTTGGTGACAGAAAATGTCAGAAAAGAAAGCGTATCGGTGGCAGTCGGTTAATGACTTCGTTTTCTGGGACTGAATGGATAGAGCACAGTGCACCTAATAGTCATGATGTCAGTACAGAAGACGCTTTGGGTGATATGGCAGGTGGGGGAAATATTGAACTAAATGACCAAGATCCAGTGTCTGAAAATTATGCAAATGACAATATAAGTCATGATACTCCAGACAGACGTCGGACTATTTCTGAGGAGATGGGTCTCTTGTTTAGTGGTTTTGGTTCTGATTCGGATGACGATTTTTATGAAGGTCCAGAGGCTAGTCCAATCATGAAACAACCGATAGACACAGGTAGCACGACGAAGGTTGCTAATGAGAAAGAACTTGATGACATGGGTCTCTTATTTGGTGGTTTTAATTCGGATGTTGATTTGTATGAAGGTCCAAAGGCTATTCCAATCATGAAACCACCTATTGACACAAGGGGCACGACGATGGTTACTAATGATGACGAACTCGATGACATGGGTCTCTTGTTTGGTGGTGCTAATTCGGATGACGATAATTATGAATTCCCCCAGGCTAGTCCAATCATGAAACAGCCGATAGACACAGGAAGCACGACGAAGGCGTCTAATGAAGAAGAGAAAAATGACAAAGTATCATCTAGTGGACAGGTAGTTAAAGACACCAGTTCAGACAGGAAAGAAGAGTTTGTAGACCCACCTTCAACGCCTACTCTGTCAATACGTGGTTTACCTAAGTATGTGTCAACAACTGAATGGACAGCAGATAATAGAGTACATATGAAGGCTGGTTCTGCTGAAGATAAAATGTTACTGCTTAAAGAATCAGATTATTCTGAACGAGTTATGAAGGGTCAGGAAACCAATAGTTTGGATGTCGATAGAGTATCTCTTCCAATGAAATCTGTATCAAATATAAAATGCCCATCTGTGCTTGAAGAACTTGATGACATGGGTCTCTTGTTTGGTGGTTCCAATTCGGATGACGATTTGTCTGAAGGTTCAGAGACTAGTCCAAACATGAAACAACCAATAGACACAGGAAGCACGACGAAGGCGTCTAACGAGGAAGAACAAAATGACAAAGTTTCATCTAAAAATGAAAAGCCTGATTGGACACAAACATCTAGTGATTGGGATAGAACTGATTTTAAAGATAACAAGGCTGACCCTAAATATGTGTCAACAACTGAATGGACATCAGATCATAAAGCAAATATTGAGGCAGGCACTGCTGACGATAAAATATTACTGCTGAAAGGATCAGATTATTCTGAACGAGTTATAACGGGCCGGGAAACCAATACTTTGGATGTCGATAGGGGAACTCATCCAATGGACTCTGTATCAAACATAAAAAGTCCATCTGAGCTTGGAGAACTCGATGACATGGGTCTCTTATTTGGTGGTTCCAATTCGGATGAGGATTTGTCTGAAGGTCCAGAGGCTAGTCCAAACATGACACAGGGTCAGGACATAAATACTGTGGATGTCGGTAGAGTTACTCTTCCAATGGAATCTGTCTCAAATATTTCTGTATCAAACATAACAATTAAGGATACTAAGAATATTGAACTAATTTCCTGTAAGGATGAAGGTGGGGATAGGTTAGAAGATAACATTTGCAATCCTGGGTTTGGAGATGATTCTAGATCAGATGTCAGAGATAAACCAACTTCGATAGATAATGCAAACATCGGTTCAAGTGGTACACAGGACAATGTCTATAGAACTCTTGAAGCTATCAGAGAACATCCTGGAACAGACGGAGCACAATCTTACAGTGGTCTTGATATTGTTGGAGGCCCATCTGTGCTTGAAGAAGGAGGTGCTCGAGTAATTTATGCATCCGTCAATGATAATGATGACGATGAGGAGGAGCATGCTGGTTGGGATAAAGACAGTGATGAAGGCCATGATGTTCCGAAGGATGATAATTTGAAACCACAGTCAGGTGCGTCAACTGTTGTAAGAAAAGAAGACGAGCCACAGGCTTCTGATCTATCTATTCTCGAAGATAGTGAAATGACAATTTTGCCTGAGCTGGAAACTGACAGAATCGAAAGATTCACAAATTGGGTTAAAGCAGCGACCTTAACATTGCGCAGAAATAAAAATACCCTACCAAAGGAGATTTCTCCAAATATGAATGATGTTCAACCATCCATTGATGATACTTTACCAAACGATGAACTGACCACGTTATCACAGACTGATATTGAAATGTTTGGTGATGACTATGTGGTGTTTGATTTTGATGAGCCATCCAAAGATAACATTTCTTTAGAACCTGAGAAAGGACCATATGGTGTGGTCTCTTTGGGTCCAATTATGCATAAGAAAGATTTAGAAAAAACACTGGATATTGATGACTTGAAACATGTATCACCCTCGAAAGAAAAAGTCGAGGGTTTGGTTGGAACACAAGATGACACAAACAAGATAAAAGATAACATAGAAAGTGAAAAGTCAGATGTACTGAAGCCAAGACCAGATAACTCAAGGGAAGAAGGTACTGATACTACTGACAAAATAACTACAGACCCTAAACAATATGTTGTTTCTTTAGATGGAAATGACAAAACAAAGGAACAAAAACCAACAGACCCAAATAGAAATACAATATCTGATGAGCCTGCTAAGAAGATGAAGCCAGATGATTCCAAATTGCCCGTCCACAATTCTGTACCTGATTTAAAACAAGGTCAGATTAACATTGAGCTTAGAGATTCAGAACCTCAAAATATTGACCAAGGCGACACTGAGCTTAAAGATCATGGTCATGAAGATGATGGCGATCAGAGGTCACTAAAGATGGACAAGAAAGGTAAAGAGAAAAAGAAAAAAGAAAAGAAAAAGAAAGATGATCCAAAACATCATGGTGATACTGAGCTCAAAGATTCAAAACCTCAAAATGTTGACCATGGTGATACAGAGCTAAAGGTTGAAGAACCTCAAGATGATAATGAGAGTGATACTGAACTAAAAGATCCAGAGCCTCAAAATGCTGGTCATGGTGATGAAATTAAATGTACAACTGTTGCTGATGACGATAAAAAGGATAGTACTTTCCCATATAGTAGTACAGAAACTGCCATGTCACCAACAGGTGAGAGCGAAAATCGAAACCTTTCAAAATGTGTTCCCGGTGTCGTTTCTGTGCAAAGAAGGCGTGGCTTCTCTGTTATCGATCCTTCTTCAAATATGAGAACGATGATAAAAGAAAATGTAGACAACGAAAAGAGCCCAATGCATAGTCCTGACAAGTTACATGATATAGAAGACAACGCACCACATTCGGCTGATGATTCTGCTTTGAGTGATGACAAAACTAAAGATCTGCCTGATACTGATGCTACTGTTTTGAGTGATCATCAAAGGCCAATTGTTCTTGATGCTAATGTCAAAACTAAAGATCTACCATCGGTTGATGATTCTGTTTTGAGTGATGACAAAACTAAAGATCTGCCGGATGCTGATGCTGCTACTTTGGGTGATGACAAAACTAAAACTTTACCAGTTGTTGATGATTCTGCTTCAACAAAGGAAAGGGAAAGTAAGAAGAAAACAAAGAGAGAAAAGAGAAAGCAAGGTGGGCCAATTGTTCTTGATGATAATGTTAAAACTAAAGATCTACCGTCGGCTGATGAATCTGCTTTGAGTAATGACAAAACTAAAGATCTACCATCGGCTGACGATTCTGCTTTGATTAATGACAAAACTAAAGATCTACCGGATGCTGATGTTGCTGCTTTGAGTGATGACAAAACTAAAGATCTGCCTGATACTGATGTTGCTGCTTTGAGTGATGACAAAACTAAAGATCTGCCGGATGCTGATGTTGCTGCTTTGAGTGATGACAAAACTAAAGATCTGCCTGATACTGATGTTGCTGCTTTGAGTGA
>JAUUEB010142013.1:0-10684 GCA_032362205.1 Clione limacina
CTCTCAATCAGGGAAATCTTTTGAAAAAAAGAAAGGGAAAGTGTCTGAACATGGGGATTTTCAAGTTTTTCGCTAAATAGACTATGGGGGAAAGTGTGAAGTTGGGGATTAATAAATAAGAAACATGGGGATTTTTAAAGTTTTCCCCCTGAAATACTTTAACTTGAGAGTTTTTGCAAGATTTGCGTTGTTTTTATGCGTAAATTATCTATTTCAATCCCCGGGTTGGAGGATAATTTTCCCCGGGTACGATTTGTACACTTTTGGAATGTAAGCACCTTGGCACATGAAAATACACCAATCTGGCCTTGAGATTACACCTTGCCACTCTGGGAGGTTGGCAGGTCTGTTTATATGTCAAAAATGGGGAATAGTCCAATAATGGGTCCTGAAAAGTGAAAAAGAAGCTTTGTTATACTGTTAATGGATTTTGATTTAAAATATCTTACAAACAAATAATTAAATTAAACTGAAAGAATATCAAGTTACATCAATATGCCATTATCTTTGCTGTTATTTTCAAAATCTGACTTATCCTCATAAAATATTATTTTTTAAACAGATTCAGTTGGACAGACTAGTAGATAAATGGTCAGGATCCATTGAGGTTGGCATCACAACTCACAACCCCAATACACTTGATTTTCCAGCAACCATGACCAACATGAGGAATGCAAGTGCCAGTAGTGAGTAGTGAGGAGTGCCAAATGATTAATTATCTCCTGTCTTGATTGTACAAAAGGGCACTCCCCATCATATCGCAGATTTAAAAAGAGGATTTTTTTAATATTGTTAATATCTAGACACTCATGAATTTCTGCGACATAAAGGAAGTCATTTCTATAAAAATAGTAGCTACAGCCTTCTACAGGCTCCATATGAGAAAAATATGGTTTTGAGAAAACAGCATTCAAACAGCAGGTGTTCAGGTGAATTGCTGTGTCAAAAAATGTGACTTAAACGCATATAAATCTGTATCACCATCTTTATAATTCCTGAAGTATAATGGCTGAGGGAAATGAATTTAACAAAAAATGTTTTTGGTAGGACGACCTCAAATGACCTTTGCAAGGCAAAACCTTGAAAATTAAAGGTCAACAAGTAGAAGCTTTCAATTGGTGGCATCACATATTTTTTCTGGTTTTTGGCTCATAGTTCAGGCTTTTTATCTACATTGAATGTCATGTATATATTGTTTTATAATATAGTTTTGTGACACAAAGTGCTGATTGCAGTATTTTGATTCTGGCTTTAATGAAATTCAGCTGGCCACCCAAAGTTTGTGATTCTCCGGTAATTGAATTCAGGTATTCCAGTTGCAATAGAAACTTGATCTTATTGTACTCTCAAGGATTAGGGTCATAGAGGACCACCTTGCTTGCCTATTTTCCTTTTGAGTCTGGTCATTTATCATTTTTCAATAAGGACTATTAATACTTTCAATTGGGTCCAGACATCTAGATTATTTGGGTGGGATGGTGCATGGTATAGAACCTAAAGAAAGGTAGTGACCATTGTTCTCCTTAAACAGATCATCATTGTTTTGTTTAGATTGTAAAGTGTTTCTTAATAATCTTATCTTTAAAGGTACCGGTATTATTATATTATATGGTCTTAATCAATATTAGTCTGGTGTGATTCATTAATTTCCATTTCTTAAAAAGAATGTTTCTTTCAATGGTGGAACAGGAACTATCATGATGAGTGGCTGTGGAATTCTGACAAATGGAAAAGGCACACGTCGAGAGTATGGACAGTTCAATCTAGATGAGCTAAGTGTAAGTTCTCATTATTTTTCAGTGATAAGTTTTTGTATCTTGAAATAAGTCGGGAGAAGATGTGTGTCTTTTTTACGTTTCAAACATTTCTCAAACAGTTTTGGGCAATTCATGAAAATAACCTGAAGGACAGTAAACACTTATGGCCTTGTGAAAGCTTATGGTTGAAAAATCAGAGCAACAATCCTCAGATGAATGAAAGAGTAATTTACATTTGTAAAGCGTCTCTTTTCCTTATCTTTTTTAAGATCTGTTTCTCTAAACATTATCATCTTTTATATTCCTATGCTTCATCTGTTAGATGGGCAGTTGTGTTTCATAGTCAAAGACAATTCCTTTGGAATCAGTTACTTACTATTAGCATTGTTTTGTTTTTTGCAGGAAGGTGATCGTATTGGTCTTGTTCGTAAATCCAATGGCCACCTTCACTACTTCATAAATGGCTTAGATCAAGGTATGGCAGCCTCAAATTCACCATCTCCAATGTGGGGTGTTGTTGACCTCTATGGTATGGCTGTCAAGGTTTCCATTGTTAACTACACTCCTGTAGATCCTCCCCTGGAAGGCGCAGCAGCCCCTGCCTTACCATCAGCACAAGCAGTAGAAACAGGTCTGGGTAACATGCTCAGGCAGTTTTTGGACATATCTGAAGGTGCTGCAGAGAGGGATCTGTCTAGAGACATATCACAAGCTGTTACAGGTCAGTGCCAAACAGTGTATTGCTTGGTGGTATGTTAAAGCTTTTTTCATCACTGGCAGACAAACTTGATATAGTTATATCTGTGATATCATTTAACTGCTTCTTGAGAAGACAGATTTCAAGGTTTTAGTGTGTATATGTTAAGCATATGAAAAGAGAAATAAAAAACCCAAAATATCAATTTTTAATGCATTTTACTATCTTTGTGTAGTCATTTGGTGACAGAAAGAAATCAAGAACAGCATCAAGAAAATTTAAGAACAGCATTTCATCCATTCATTGCTTTTACAATATCATTTCAAGATCTCTATCAAGATATTGATACATGTACACAGACAGATAATAAAGTCCTGCAGAAAAAGTTTTTTTAGTAACTTTATTCAGAACTTTTTGGTTTCAAGACTGATAATCTTCTTTTTTTGCGGGCCTGAGTTTATGGCTTCTTTTCTGTTATAATAGAACTGAAGTCCTCTCTATTGGCAACAGTAAACTGTTGTATATGGCTCTCTTGGGCCTGTATTGTAATATACTTGTCTGATGTCATTGCATTATATATGTCAGAGAAGAAATCATACTTCAGTAAAAGCAATGGTTCTGCTTGCTAGAGAGATGTTAGCTAGCATTTGTCCTAGCAGAAACCATAGTACTGAATATTTTGACCATACCATTCCGATTATTTTAAAAACAAAAAACCCGATCAAGTATTAAGAAATAAGAATCTCGAAACAGAGTCATGCAAAGATTACAGGTATTGCGCCCAATAAAGGGGCAAAGTGTGCAGACGACTATCGTTTTCGCCAGGTAATAAAATAACACCTGGTGGCGCCCCTTCAACAGTCAGTAAGAATGCTGACTATTTGTTAGTGTTGTATGTTGAATTATGTTTTTACCCTTCCAAAATAAGTAAGACTGTTGATTTTTCTCTGACTTTTGTTTTCCAAAATTATTCAGAGACAGAAGAAGTGGAAAAACTGACTTTTAGTCCATTGTGTGGTGATCATGCAGCTGTCATCAATGGGAACAAAACTGCTCATAGACCAAAGTATGTTTTTGCCATTTGATACGTCAAACCTTTTTACATCTTGTTTATTATGACTCATACCTTGTTAACATTGCTGAGAACTATGGTTCAATTGGCTAAATAAGTTGGGTATGTCTATTTTGATTTAGAAACTAAGCTAAGGTGGTAGTGATTTCAACATTTTTTCTTTTTACATTGATCTTTCAACTGGGGTTTTCAAGAACAGTTTTCAACCCTGTATGAAAGACCAGACATGGGTACAAAGCTGCACATCAGGAAACCTTCATCTCAAAACATCACGAAGCCGAAGCCTTCATCTCAAAACATCACAAAGCAGAAGCCTTCTCTTAAAAGTAACACAAAGCCAAAGTCTTCATTTTTAGAAAACTCAATAAAAAGATTAAATCATCCTATTTCAGTAAAAGAAAGGGTTGTGTACCTTCTAAACAGTGTCTAGTTAAAGCTTGTAACACAAAATTTTGGGGCACAAAACACTTTTTAAATGAAAAGAAAATTCACAATTTTTGGAAATGTCAGAAAGCCAAGGCCTCGCTTCTAAAAAAGGATGAAGCTGAAGCTTCTCTTCAAAAACAGGACAAAGTCGAAGCCTTGGACTGAAAATTTTGGCTTCAAGCTGGCTTTGTACCCATGTCTGTGAAAGACAGCTATTGATATTCAACCCCATTCAAGCAATGGTTTCAAAATGGAAATTCACGCTTCAAAGTAGGTTCAGTGGAAATACGAAAATGGACTTTTTTATTTTTGTTAAAATTATCACTTGGCCCTTAATGCAATCCAAGGGTCAATTATTACATGTTATGGTAGTGAGTGGAGATTTAAGCAAACTTCCAATGTAACTTTTTAAGAATTTAATGTTTTTACAAAACTATTATTTAAAAATATTTTGTAACTATCCGCAGTGCTACGGACGATTTCAACAATGGAGTTATCCTCACAAATCGTATTCTTCGACCCAATGAAGTTTTTGAAGTACGACTTGATAGACTGGTAGAGAAATGGGCAGGATCTATAGAGATAGGTCTGACTACTCACCAACCAGGGGAGCTAGACTTTCCCTCTACCATGACCAACATACGATCTGGCACATGGATGATGACAGGCAATGGAGTCATGGAAAATGGTTCTACTATCATTGAAGATTATGGCCAAAATCTTGATCGCCTGAAGGTAAGTGAGGCCCAGTCTTTGGTTCAATGTTCATGCTTGGACCACATTATAGCAGCTTCCTGAGATTTCCATCTCAGTCAATTTTTCTTTTTTTGTTGATGGGGTCCTATCAATCAAGCCTGTTAAGACTGTGTCAAAGTATAGGCCACAAAGACAACCTTCCACTCAATGGTTCATCCATGATGCAAGCTAACTTTTTACAGTTTTCAAAAGATAGGTTTTATATTAACAGTTGGGAAGGAGTTATTCTATGATTACTTTAGTCTATTCTTTAAGTCTTAATGTTTTTCCTTCATTCCCCTTTTTCCCAGTTACCTACCTTATCATAACTTAAATTTAAATAGCGTTATTTTTTTTTCTAACTAGAGTCAATGTTGAATCTTATTTCTCTACCTAATTAATAAAAATGTATTACTCAGACATCTCAGCTATGTATCATTTATTAATGCCCTTCTGCAGATTGGTGACAGAGTTGGTGTTATACGCAAGCTAGATGGGACTGTACATTTCTTTGTCAATGGTATTGACCAAGGTGCCTGTGCCTCCAATGTTCCCTCAACTGTGTATGGAGTCATTGATCTTTATGGTCGTGCTGCTCAAGTTACTATAGTGGATATTTCAGGTATGTCTAGAATTTGTCCACCTGTGTTTTGTTGTCCATTTCCTGATGAGACTAGGAGCTAGATACTGCCTACCTCCAAGGTTCTAAGGGTTCATTATGTGTGTGTACAAATTATTTTTGCATGTTTGATTAGCACAGTGTTAACATGATGATCAATTTTCCTTAATAAATTTCATATTAGAATTGTTCTTCCAGCGGGTTTCAACCATGGGCGATTGGTCATTTTGGATTATATTCTAGGATCTCAAAACAATCATGCCTGCTGTTAGAGTGAGATTTGAGGAACAAATTGTTACTTTATCAGTTTGCTTAGACCTGAAAAAAAATAGAATCAATATCAAGTGTGCATTAAAAGATAAGAATACATTGATACTTGATACTATTGACTAGATGAGATTGTTTGCTTTTGATTAATTAACAGGGCACAACTGTTGACATTTGAGGAAAACATTACTGGCTTGATCAGTTTGCTTAGACCTGAAACTAGATTAAGAGAAAGATTAATTGTACATTAAAAGATACTGGTATGTTGATACTATTGACTAGATGAGACTTTTGGCTTTTTATAAATTAATATGTACAACTGTTTGTTTCACAGATGCTCTAACGTCTCCAGACACAGACTCAAGTGTCTTCACAGATCCTGATCAGCTCAAGTTCCATCAACGCCATGGACGCAATGCATCAGTCCTTCATGCTGGCCTTACAGCATCACGCCCTAATGCCACTGGGGAGTTTAATGATGCCATTGTTATCAGCAATAGACCTCTCAGAGATGGAGAACTGTTTGAGGTTGTCATTGACAAGTTAGTGGAGAGATGGTCAGGCTCTCTAGAAGCAGGCAAGTGAAAAAAATTAATTTTGTTTTTATTTTTTGTCTTTTGTAAGTGAAGCAATAACAAATTACTTAATGGAACTTGGTATATGTTTATATTAAGATTGATATCTGAAGGGTGTTATAAAATGTTTTAGTTTACCATGACTGGTTAGGATGTAGGAGTTGTGGTATACCTAGCCAGAGTGGTACATATTTGGGTTTTTTAATATGAGATTGATGTTCTTTTCAGGTGTAACCCTTGTGAAGCCTGAAGACATAGATTTCCCAAGCACCATGACAGACATTGAACATGACACTTGGATGCTCAGGTTTATAGCAATTTTTTTCTTTGCCTAATACATGACTATAGGTCAAGGGATATAATTTTAAATATGAAACAGATTAAAAACATGTTTTGTAGTTTATATAATTCATAGCTTATGGTTTTCTTCAGTAAAGAAATCAACTTACTGTTCACTGAGATATTGACATATCTATCAGATATTGTATGTTAGTTATGTTGAATTGAGTTTTTTTTACTCATCTTATAATTAAATTTTGAGTCTTTACTTTATTTACTTCTTACTTTGAAATAAAAATTCGGAGCAAGCCTGTTGTCATCAGTTTAGCATACATTACTGTAACAAGCAAGAGAGCTGTCCACATTTCTTTTGATCTGTAACAAATATTGATAAGTCGTAAAGTCATATTCATTTTTATTTCAAAACTCTCTTTCACCTAAAGTGGGTCAACAATCATGGTGAATGGGTCTGCAGTTCGCAATGGTTATACTCTAGATCTTGACTCACTGTCTGTTGGCTCAAGAATAGGAATGATGCGTTGTACTGATGGTACACTGCATTACTTCCTGGATGGAGTGGACCAAGGGGTGGCAGGTACAGATATTGCCTCAGGTAAAAATTTGTCTTTTTAACTAATCAGATTTGTGAAGATTTCCATGAACTGTTTTCAAATACTTTAGATATTACTAAAAAAATAAAGAAAGGGCTCATGGGTTAAGGGACATCTCTATAATGTTAAGCTCAATTTTCAATCAAATTTGTGATTTTAATCTTTTTCTTTTTTATTCAACTGATATATTGAGTCTAATGGCCATAGTTACCTCTATTATTTATCAGGTGTGTATGCTGTTATTGACTTGTATGGTCAGTGTGGACAGGTGAGCATGTCATGTGGCACCATTGTCATGCCTGCATCACATCATCCAGTCAGTCTACATACAGAACCAGTGTCAACTCCATCAGTGGCTAACACAGGTCAGTCATCCATTACAATCCACAGAAATATACAGCTTACTAGAACTATTCAGGGGGGGGAGGGGTCAAGAAGCTGAATTGAAGTTCTGGTGGTCTGAACAATCATGGTTTAAACTGGGCTGTTGGAAAGGAAATTTTGGTGTTTGAAAATGTATGGAAAGTAGTGGTTGTGGTATATGCCACACATGCAAAAAAAATTCATTATTAGAGCAGGAATAAACCCCCTAGATCATCAAGCCTAGGTGGGATATAGCACTTAGTCCTATTGAAGTCATATTGTTAAACATAAGTCTATGGGCAGACATTAAAGATCTCTTTGGGGAAGAATTCTAACGGGGTCATCAGCTAGGCAAACTCAAAAAGACTTCTGTCCCATAGAAAATACCAAATGTCTGAATTAAAAAGAGGCATGTAAAGCACTTACACAGATACCAGACGTTTGACTAAGTTAACATTATAAAAGCTAATAGCAAAGGTGTAAAAAAAACATTCAAGGGAGAAAAATAAAGAAAATTATAAGTTTTATTGTGAGCTTCATCTTAGTTATAAGACAGACATAATTTGTTCCTTTAGTCACGTTTTGTTTTAAGAGTGAAGAAAATTCAATTTTTTCATTGTGTTGGTTTTTTATCTTTTTTTTTTTACAGAGGTCACACACAGGCTAAGTAAATGTTGTGGGAAGAACATAACTTTGCGCAGTGCTTGCTGGGGAGCTAGTCGTGTGCAAGGATTCAACCATGGCATTGTTTTCAGCTCAGAGCCTCTCAAGTATGACGAGGTGTTTGAGGTAGGAAACCAGGAATATTTCTCTTTAACTAGATACTGTATAGTGTATTAAAGATTTAGCAAAGGATTAGATACAAAAAATTTGATTCATTTGTGGATTAAACACTTAAATCTGCACTTCTGGAGCATAGCATAGCATAACATAACAAAATTGCCTTTAAATGCTGTTAGATCCTTGATATCTTTTCTTTGAAAAAAATGTTGTTTTTGTTTTTTGTGTAGGTTGTAATAAGCGAAGTGTCCACGCAGTGGTCTGGGTCTCTCAAGATTGGTCTAACAACTATGGCCATCTCAGACAGCAGTTCTCCTGTCAACATCCCACCTTCTGCTGATGAAATTACCTCTAAGGTCACATGGGTTGTTGTGGGCTCAGAAGTGAAGAAGTGTGGTGCAGTCATCAAAAATAACTATGCTCCCTCCTTAGCCCGGTTGCAGGTGAGTCTTGAAAATTTATTTATTGTTGAACCCTCTACTATTTATAATTCTAATATCTAATATGGTAAAATACTCAGGTCTGATGCAAAAGTTTATTTCTTTATTGTTGTGTTTTTAATTTCACCCAAACCAAGAGGTTTGATCTTGTGTTAGCCACAGCTTGATACACCGCCTATGGCAACCATTGGGGTTCTTTGTTTCATCATCAAGCTTCAGAAAATATTATTTTGTTGATTTAACATATATGTACCATTTCATTTATTCTGCATCTACTATTATCATGTGTTGGACCTTTTTGGTCGACCTTTTTGTTGTTGTTTTTTTTCAAAGGAAATTGTGTTGAGATTATTGAAATCAGGCCTAAGTAGTATAATTTTGTAGGTATATGATATATGTATTCATTTTACTTTTATTTCCAGGTAGATGACAGACTGGGTGTTTGTCGAGATCATGATGGTGCTATGCATGTGTTTCTTAATGGTGATGATCTTGGAGAAGCAGCCACTGGCATACCAAAGGTAATAAGATGTTGTTTTCTCAATCATTTAAACTTATTTTTGTTTTCCTAATTTAGATTATCTGGAGTCATGTTTGATTTAAGACAAAATCAAATTACCTCAATGACTCTTTGTGTTGAAACAAAGTGATTTTTTATAGCCTCTTTCTCTACATGAAGATTGTCCCTAATTCTTTCCTGTCTAGGGGGTTGTAATCACTTACTCCTGTAAGGATAATTTATACTTGATGAGCTAATTGATTTCCTTGTGTATGAAATATACTGCCATTTCCTAATAGAAGTTGTGTCATGATTGTATGCGAAATCTCAATACTGAACAACATGTTCTTAATTGTTGCTAGAGTGTGTAAGTTTTAGCATGTGTATCAAAGTTTTATATGAAATGTATTATCTTGATGTGTTTCCTGTGTATCTAACAGAATGTGTTTGCTGTGTTTGACCTCCATGGAAGTGTTGAAGGTATCATGGTGGTTAGCAGCACAAGTGCAGACATCTCCAGTGTCAGTCTCTCACCTATGGCACTACCAGAGGTTATAGCACAGGTATTATTGTTGATAATTGTTATAAGTTAATTCTTTATATTGACTCACCTTTTTTACTTTTTAATCCATTTTTGTAACTGTTCGGTGACTTTTGATAACAATGATTAGTTCAAAGAATCTTTGTGCATGTTTAATACTGAAGGAAAAACCTTAGTGAATACTTGTATATAGCACAGGTAATAGTGTTAGTTATCGTTTTTAAGTTAATTATTTATCTTGATTCACCTTTTTACTTTTTAATCCATTTTTGTAACTGTTGGGTGACTTTTGAAAAAAATGATTATTTCAAGGACTCTTTGTGCTTGTTTAGTACTGAAGGAAACAGTCTTAGTAAATACTTAGAGTTCCAAAATCCAGTTCTTTGTAGATGTTATGTTATGTTGCGGATGCAGCAGCCACATGAGCCCAAGTCCTTTGTCTTATCCTTTTAAATAACTCCAAGACAGCAGAAAGTTGGGTGTTCGATTCCTGGCCTAGCCATACTTCAGAATTTATGAAATTGTTTATTAAGCAGCAGTTGTGCAAAGTCTGGCTGGTGTCAGGATACTGTGACTAGATAGGATGTGTGAGTTGTGCTAGAACATTCTATGTTTGACAGCATAAAAATGTCCTTGCTTCAGGTGGTAGAAACACTTAAGATACTGTTTAAAACAGGTAATAAGATGTTGTTTTCTCAATCATTTAAACTTGTTTTTGTTTTCCTAATTTAGATTATCTGGAGACAAAATCAAATTAGATTAATTACGTTGTTAACGCGTTTAGAACGTACATCCCAGAGAGACTCGGCTGGTACGGGTACCAGGAGATAATACGAACAAGTAGAATTACCTTTTTCAGCTACAGCTGTTTCAGTGCGCTTGCTTGCACGTCGTCAGGCTGGACTGATGTTCCCAGGTTTTCCTTGTTTCCCGCCGTTGTCCTTGCACCGCCCTTTGACACACATACTCTTACAAAATGAAAGAGCAAGTTACAGTTCAATGTAAACATTTAGACATGCACAT